>DVQP01002163.1:0-13202 GCA_018231745.1 Danaus eresimus
AATATAAAATCTTACGTCATTGGCCACACTACTAAATCTAAAGATACAATGAGCGAATGGTACTTGTATTTAGTTTCCTCCCATTACATCAGTAAGCCTTGCAAATGTTTTGTAATACTGTCACTTAACTTTTAAGAAGAGGCTGTATTGAAACATAAAATAAACACAATCTCCACTCAGAAACCTTACGTAATAAAATCACCAGTTCAGTTAATATTTTTTTTACAATTTATTATTGTATTAAGAAAAGGTGAGCCTTGACCATAATACTCGTACATACTACAAATGAAAAAAAAATTGTACAGTACACCTCAAAACTTTACATTTTCTTACTGTCTAAGTAGATGAGACAACTAACTCAGTAGTTAAGTTACTAGGCAAAATCTCTTTTATTAACAGTTTAACTCTTTACTTGAAAGAAAACACTCTGGTTTTAAAATCGGGTGCTGTGAGTTAGAAGTGTAATGATAAGAACAGAATGCTTATAAACTTAAATCGTATTAAAAATGTTAAGTGATAAATATATATATATATCACTTTGTAATTACCACTAGCAACTTATTAATTCGACGTAGTAGGTACAAGGGAACCAATAAACGATCTTCGGAAGTAACAAAGTGTGATGACATTTTCTACGAGAAGATTTCATTCGATTGGACAATCTGTATTAAGTAAGGATATATGGTAAATTGAAGTGCCCCTAACCGCTGACATAACTCTCACGTAGAGACAAACATATGTACTAGGTACTTGAAATTGGTCTCAAAAATACATAGCATGTTAAAAATCTCTCGAAATGTTTCTCATATAAGATAAGCAATGTAAAGAAATAGTGAAATATGTTATGATAATATTGAGATAAATTTTGGACTATTATAAGAAAATATAGTATTGTTTTGAAAAATCTAGACGTTTTGTGATAAAACGATATAGCTATGGCTGTTGTTAGTAACTCAAATATACTTCATTTGAATATAGTTTTTATAGTAAAATAATTAAGTCTTAATTGTTAATTGTTTTAATTATACACTATAACACGATATTTGTTATTTTTCAATAAAAATACTGGATAACAATCGAATAAAGTGAGGAAAAGAGACAGAAAATAAGCAATTTTTGTAATAGCCTCTGCGTAACATAACGTAACATACAACTACTGTGAGCCGAGAGGCTTTTAGCTTTATGCAACACATTACAGTGGACAGATTAAATCTACACTATATGGAAAACTTAATGTTGTAAAGTCGGTTTAATTTATTTTAAATTTGTAAAAACAAAAATGCAACAGACGCTATTTCTTTATACATTACGACGTGTAAAAAAGAACACTGAATTAAATTAATGAAGATATCAGTTGTCACAGATACGTGTTACGAAAAATAAAAAAAATGAATGAAAAAGAGCAATTGTTTAACATCAAAAAATTAATTTATTTAAAAAATAAAATTCACGACTTCGTTGCAACTTCATTCTAGTCTAACTTAAACTGTATTCAATTATATGATTATAAAAAAATGAAAGAAGTTATACCCGTCATTACATAAAACGCAACAGGTAGCTTGGATAAAGCCTATGGGTCCTAACAATAATACCATGCCCAAAAAACTTATTTATTGAAACGGTCAGTTTATTTTATTTAAAATGCTGCTTTTTGTTTATACACAATATTTAGGAACAATTGCATCCGCCGCTACAATGACTTACAGCCAACAGTGCCAAATAACAAAAATTACACTGACTTTTCTGCACAAAATCAGTACAAAATTAATGTCATTTTTTTATAACATTTGTTTAATTGCGGTAGAGTAATTAGTTATTAAAAAAATACGCAAAACTAGAATAAATAATGTAATGAAGACGTTTTTATGAAGATATTTTTAACTGGGTGTTGCTTGGTTAACGCAATCATAAGGGGCCGGTGACGAGTCATTAAGAAACCACATTCTTGTAAAAAACATTCTCCGGTAATTTTAATGAATGACAATTATTAGAGTTTAAAGCATCTTAATATTTCCTATTATTCTCCTGAACATTATTATTTATGTTAACAAAACATTTATATAATTTCTTCTTAAGAGCATCATAAATTTCTAGAAAACAATGTGTACGGATTGCGTAAATGACATACCATACATTACATTAAGTTACAAACTTATGGCTTTGTTATACATTTTGCAATATAACTCGGTTCAAATCCTAAAATAATAGCCATCAATATTAAACGTTCCTGATTGTATTTGGTTCTGCGAAGGTCTTATTAAAACGATACTCTGAGAAAGTAAACCCATCTCGAATTAATACTATAATTTTAAGTAATCTTGCTGTAGGCATATTACTGTTAAGAAATAATTTGTGAACAATAACTTTTTGCATGTTTCATATGCACGTATTCTTAACATCTAAATATGTTAGTTTTCTCAAAAGCTGACTAATTATTTGTTCTGCTACTGTAGCTAATCGTAATTTTTTTTTCTTATCTTGAAAAGCCTGAGGAGAAAATTGTAATATTAAAAAGAGCGAAGAAGTTCAAGGGTGCCTCAGTATTTTCTTTGTATAGAATAAAGAACACAATATTTCTTTTTCTTCAGTATTCTAATATATAAAAAAAAACTTTGAATAATTAGTATTAAAATTAAACATATAGCTGAATTAGCTATATTAATAGAGATATCTAGACAGCCAACGTAAACCAAAATGAGCAAGATATTTTAGTCGTAAAAAACAATGAGATCAAGACGGTTACATTAGCACCCGGTCACTTATAATAAAATTTTTCAAACAACCGTTAAAAATAAATTGGTTATCATTATCGTTAAAGAAAATTAGCTCTTCAGACCCTATAATGGTGATTATTTAAAAAAAAGCTGCTGAGGGTACTCTAAACCCAAGGTCTTTGATCAAATAATCGATGTAAATAATTTTTTTTTACAAACAATTGTATTTTTAGGCCAAATTCCATTTAGAAGATCATCGCAAAATTATAACCGCTATAAACAAAATAATTAGTATACAGTAGATATGTGTATCTTTGTATTACAATACATTCGTTTACAAGAACAAAAAGATTGTTTTCTTCATGCTAAAGACAACCGAGCAGACGGCCTACCTGATGGTGGTAGTACCTACGCCCACGGTCATCCGAAACATAGTTTTGCGGATGTGTTGCCAGTCTTGATTAGGGAAAATGGAGACGAAAAAGTGGGAAACGGAGGGAAAAGGGAAGGGGTAGGAAAAATTTGGGAAAAGGGAAACGTCAACCGGCTCTCTCACTCATCGGACGAAACGCAGCCATTAAAGTCTACTTCACGTCGATCTTCCGTGAGAGGACGGTCCTTCCTGGTCGAGCCAACTCATGTTAGAGCTGCAGTATCTTGACCACAAATTGGCTCTACCATTTGATAATTTAACAATTTAATGGATTAAATCACAAGCACATTTTTTAACAATGAGATCTTAAATTTTCGCGAGACATTTAAATGAAACTAAAATATTTCGGATTTACTACGCGATTTGGGCAGCCGAGATGATATCTCGTCTGCCCGTGATCACGGCTACTGCAAAGTAACCGAAACGTCGGGATAATGTAGATATAAATTAATAAAATATCGGGTAGTAAATCCGAAATATTTTAGTTTCATTTTTTAACAAATTCATAATATATATGTGTATATTTTTTCTACAGAAATGAGTTTATGATATCGAAACAAAAGTAGTTACGTGATCCGATGTCAGTTGATAGTAAGTATTTTTGTCTTATTAAGACAAAACGATTTAGTCGTCGCTGACTGTTATTATTTGTAGCGTAATATAAAAAAAATTGTAATACTTAAATCAAATTAAATAAAACCTTACTTTTTTGGCAACGTTCAAGAAGGTTTTTAATGAGAAATCAATTTAGGGGTGGAAAGAAATGACTAATATTAGAGATAAAACATTTACGATAGACTTCAATAACCTTACCAAATTGCTATACGCACTTGACAGAAACGTTTGATTTAGGTAAAAGAACTGGCAAATCTCGGTATGTTGTTTAACGATGCCAGCTTGTGGTAGCTAACCACAATCTGGCACCTCGGTGTTCTTTCAGTGACGAACTTTTAGCACGGGTTGATTTTTACGATAAAATATAACTAATACTCTTCACAGCGTATATACACATAATCATGTGTTAGTAAGAATTAATATACTTTAAGAATGACAAAGAAAAAATAGAGTAAACCTATTATATACTAAAAATATTTGTTTTTTATTAGTTACAGCTAACTTTGAAGACTTTTGTCTAGAAGTTAAGGATAAAAATTACTCATACAGATAATGTTTTATTTTTTGATACGAGTCTGAGATAAACTAGAGGCAACATACTAGAAACTGTCTTTTAAAAACTAGTACGTCAAAGACAAGACAATAAGTAAGTTAAAGACAAAAAAAAAACACTATAGACAGTTAAGCTCGAGATAAAAATAAATTTCCATATTTATTTTACTTCCTAGTTCATAGTCGACTAATTAAACAATGAACCTGTCTGTAGACATCTTTCTAGCATCTCTCTGTAAGTCTTAATACATTTTTAAATTCAAATATGCTAAATAATTCAAATCTCTACGATGCTTGTTTTTTCAGAGACTTACTTCTAACTTACTTTGTGGTAAAACAATCTCTCTTATTGTTGGCTCGCCTCTTAGAATATCTTGAGTCTAGACGAGTTTTAAATCAACTTGTTTGTTTGTAAAGAACTTAACAATTATTCACATTGTATTGTATTTAAATAAAAAAGAACGAAACTAGAGATAAAGGTAGTATATTGCTAGACGTTGACTCAAATCAAAGACAACTGGAATGTTCTGGACTCTGATTTTACTAGTACATGAATTGTAAGCCTCAAACATTTAGAGTGTAGCCTATATTCTTATAGAACAGTCAAAGATAAAACTAACTTGTTATTTTTTTCTCATCTACAATTTTCTATGCTTGGTTTATCTTATACAAATAAGTAACTCTTAAAATAATCATTCATATATAAGGTATAAAAACACTTTTAATGATTCAAACACTGCATTATTTATCTTACTTGATTGTCGTAAGCGTCTTCATTGAATAATTAAGCTCGAAACTAAAAGAAATATCACAAAGAATAAAGTATCTCACAGAGTAATGAAATTAAATAAAAAATGGCATAAAAGGAAAGTACTGAGGAGTTTAAACATCATTACAATGTAAGACAGTAGTTCGTTAGAAAACATTTCTCTGCAATAACCTCGCACGTTATAAGAATAAAGGAAAGTAAAATAAATATTTATACTTTATTGATATTACTCACAATACAACATTTAATTTCTAAACACTTTGGTAATGTTTTGAAGGTTCAGTGACCGCGTTTTAAATCGTTCAACGGGTCGGAAGTTAATTCCCTCATATATGGAAATAGCTTACCGCTAAACGAATACACGGTATATAGCCAAGATTATTATTGGGCCCATGATTAATTTGAAATTCAACTGTTATAGTAAATAAGATGAAATATGTAGACCGCTCTTGTTGACAACCTATGACTAACACCAAAGGGACCTGTATTATTTTATTACGAAATAGAAAAACACCTTAAAAACTTAAAAATACCTTAAACCTTCGTGTAACCCATTCCAGTCACGCTAGAGTATTTTAGGGCAGTTGTACATTTTTGGAAATCCATTCTTTTATTACTTTAAAATAATTGTCTTTATTAGATCCTAAAATGTGAATCACAAAATAGAGTAGCAGGTCACATTAAATTACAGTTCGTGAAGAAAGGCTTTTTATGCAGAATAGATAATTTTATGATATGACCGTTGAGAAGTTTTATTTTACATTTTCTCGTCTGCCATCCCATAGTGGATGATTATCATGAAGACGACCTCTTTTAAAATGTCAGTTAAGAAATAGTAAAAGGCTGAGACCGAGCCACTTTGAAGTTAGAGAGACTTCGTTAATTTTTAAGAGGATGTTAAAGAACGCAAGATATAAGATGTTGCGATTATTTTATACATTTATCTTTTCCATTTAAACGTTCACTTTTATTACAACAATCTTGTAAACAATATTAAACTGTTGAAAATTCTCATGCAGTGTAAAATATTACGGTATATAGAAATAGTCACTAAAGCTTAAGTTTATTTAAGTAAATCAAATATCTATTAGACCCTTTAGGGCTGAATCGCTCGAAGATGTGCTCATTTAATTCATATAAAATGAAAACCGCTATTGTTTTGAATAAAGAAAAAAATTGTAAACCATTAACATACAATTATTACGTATTATAAGTTATACATCATTACACAATTTGTCCAAATGAATTCTGAGTTTAAATTTAAAATAAAATTAAACATCAACACCATTTTAATCAAATAATAAACGATTTTTTCCTTAAAAATAAATAATAACTGATAACATGTGATCAAAAATTAAATTTGTACAAAAATCCGTAAAAATTTTTATCAAAAAAAAAATCAAAAAGCTAGTAGAGCTTTCAGATTAAGATACAACTTTATCGCTGAACCTCTCTTTTAACTGACAACGGGGAAAAGCATTTCAACAGTTATAGTTGTTTCTTATGTCCTTAGACCAAACACTTTAAAAGAGTCAAAAAGTGTGAAGGTTTATGCGGCGATAACCTTGAATATTCTGGCTGAGACACGACGCCTTACTGATGTTCATATTAACATGATTTCTTAAACAATAAATAACGAACTATTACATTTTACATGTACACTTATAAAAATGTATTGTATACTATAGGTATATATAATTAATCAGATTAGATAAAGTCATTAACTCATTGATTGCCAAACTAAGAATGCACATCCATATTATAAATGATAACGAATGAAACATTGTACGGGAGATTTATTTTGAATATATTTTTAGTCCTTTAACGTTTTTTTAATATCAAAATATAATTGTTTGTAACAAAAAACGCATATCATCTGTTGTTCTCTTGTAGATATAATTCAGATACTAGTCAAATTGTTAATGAATTTAAAAATAAATGAACAAAATATTATGCTATGCTATACTTCTTTCTTTGAACAAAATAAGAATAAATCTACAGAAATGTTTGGTTATATGACAAAATTTTACAATTTTATCAAAACCCGTAGCTTTAACTGCTTCTTTTGACTCAAGAAAGAAGAAAAACATCACAAAAAATACAGTATTCTTGTTTCACGAAAAAGCGATCGCTTAACGACAGCTCTAGGAGATAAAATAAAACAAAAGAATGCACACACCAATAAATACTTCAAATAAAAAAATATGGGAAAAACCTTTTTTAACCCTCCTGCTACGTTGCTTTAAAGTCTTGATTAGTTCAACGCGGTACTGATTAGCGCATCTTATATCCGTAGTTACCAAGACTAACGTCTGCCCGTCTGTCTAGCAGCTGCTCGCATACTTTCTTTCCTAAATATGTTCATACGACGCAGCCATTTTTTTGGAAACGTACGTGAATTAAAAAAAACTGAAATTTTCGGATGCTAGGCGTTTTTATTTATTTTTTTATGTGCGTGACCCCGGCTTTACGTTTCCTTTACATTAACCGTGATCACGGTCAGACGGGAAACCTTTTTAATGAGCTCAAACCTCTTCATGATTAAGCTTTAACACTGGAATAAAAAAATCAACCTGTCATTGTTAGTTTATGTTATAAAACTACAATCACATTATATCTATTAAAATAGTTCCCTCATTTATAAGCTATTTCTTTTATAAGTCTAAATAAATCTTTTGGCTATAATAATACACATATTCACATTTTCAACTATCATACATTAAGACAATTTTAACCAGGAACGGAAGTTTTCTTCGAATAATTCGATATATTCTTAAAAATAATCTTGGATAATCCCGCCATGTATAATTTGATATATGTATTAATGTATTCGTCTCGACCTAATTTCTATTGACTTTACACAGATGTACTGAGGCTTCTGTACATAATATACTAAATACACCATCTTTTTTACATAAACCATAAAGTCAAACCTCATTTTACATAACAAACATGAATTTTCTGCAGCGTTAAAGCGTACCGGGAAATGTCTCTTTATCAATGAGATGTAAACGACATCAAGTGATCCGATTTTTCAATTTTTTTTTAACTTTAAAAACGGAAAACTTGTTCGATAGTCAATTAATAATAGCAAATGAAGTCACAGAAAACAATAGGCTTTGTTTCGTTTATGCAACTACCTTCCATATGATTCTTATTAGTCTTCTAAATAAACTTTATTACACCCAGTCCCGTGTTTGAATTCTTTGTAATCTAAGTCTGAAAGAAAACTAATCATGTATAAAACACACAGATAGTGGCATAGATAACATGAGATTTTGGATTTTGTATCGCTTTTGAAAGCCCTTGCCTATCGACAAAATTATATCAATTCATACTCGAAAACAGTCTGATATAATAGTCGTATAATATATTTAATAGTTCACAGAAGTCACAACTAAAAGCCGTAACGTCAAATAGTTCAAGGCTATAAATCTTTTATGAGAAGTCAAGCAAGAAAAATATTTCAGTGTATAGAATATATGAAGTTGATCTAAACAACATCGTGTATACTCAGCCTAAAAGCCTTTGAAAAGTTTAGTAGCTGTGCGCTGAAGCAGAAACTGATGATAAACATTCAACAGAAATAAGTTTGGTAGCGTTTAAAGTAACATTGTATATTTTTTATACGTATCACTTGTTTAAATAATTATTGAAATGATTTTATGACGATAACGATATTCAAAGTCCCGCTGCTTTATTTGTTTTGTATTTTGAAAGAAAATTGAGTCCAATCAAGCTCTATACATGAATTGAACTCATTAATTTTAATCCAATTAGAAAGACCGTAAGGAATAATTTGGAAAAAATATTGAATTTTAAGGCCTTTGTTCCAATTTCATCCAAGAAGGAAATTATACAGTAATAAATATATTTATTATTTATAATGTTTATTTTTTTTTACATACCTACCCCAATTGATGTCTAGAAAAGAGATTACGTTATAGGTACGCTAGTTTTCCTTTCCGTAGCTAAGCTCACCACAAAATTAAGAAGATATGAAACAAGTCAAAATAAGAAGATATATTTTGCCTTGCCTTAATAAACGTACCATTTTTTTTATTAACTTTCAAGTTTAAATTGCAGCAACACAAATAATTTTCATGTATTATACACAAAAGATAAAAAAAACTATCCTGAGAAGAAATCTTAATTCGTGACGTACTTATTTCTGTCTATTCCGTTGTCATCGCCAGACGAGAATTATTTTAAATTTCCTAATATTATCTTAGAGTTAATGAAACATGTGTATATTGTATATTAATAGTAATCCGTTGTTGGTAGGTCAGCATACTACTGTGGAGAATAAATTTGAATAACTATGAGAGAAGAATAGACTGGCGAAAGACAGAACCTTGCATTTGCCAAATACAAATCTGCTAAGAAAACTAACAGGCACCTTCTTATTGTACACGAATATTAAACCGCCTTTAATATTTTGATAATGACTTTTATACAATAAAGGTTTAACTGTTGTTTAACAAATTTAAGTCTTAATTAACAGGTTACTGTTTTTGACAGATTCATTACCGTGAAGCTATCAAATACATTTGTTTATTATTTTGCAATTATTTAATGTTTTTATTTTTTTGTGTATATTTAAACATATTGCATTTTATTTAAAGGCTATGGGAGATTTTAATTTGTTCCTTATAGTTAAGATGGAGCTTAAAAAACATTTTTTACAATTAAAAATAAAAATAGGAGTATCACAATCCACACAAGGTTACGAGACGAAATAACAAATTACATACGGAGCTATCTTATGACGGTGCAAATATATTTCATTATATTAAAAAATCTAATATATAAAGCTTTTAAATGAAATGTCGAAAAATGTATATAACAAGAATTTTACAAAAATTTGTTTAATGATATTGTATATAATATAAAGTGTGAAAAATATATGCTCGTTACAAGTTTATATAAACTTAAAAATCGCATCAGTACAACTCGACACAATCAGAAACGGAAAAAATAAGAAAATGAAATGAAGAAGTGTTGTGAAGAAAATCTTGAGACAAATCTTAGCGCGATTAAAAGGAGAATGTCTTAGTCACCTTTAATTTGTATATATTTTTTAAGAACCAATTCAGGATATGTTAAATTCAGGAATTTACTTTTAAGCAGAAAATAACTTTAACAGAATTCTCTGACGTTAATTGCGTGTATTGTAATTCATGGAATTTACTCATTTTGCGCTCTTGTCTCCGAAGCCTAAGGCTTAACTTGAAATAAAACGAAAAAATACCCAAGAGCCTTTTAATACATTGTTTCTGAAGTCGAATATACAGTGTAGAAAATTGTAAGGGGTCACGTCGGGAATATATCTTTATATACCAAATAAATATTATTTTTAAGAGACATTTTGTTTCTTTATTATAAAAAAATCATTACTGTTTGGTTTCCAAAAACTATTTCCGATGCGCGCTACGTAACATGATATTTATTTTCCCTAAAATAAACTTAATAATATTGGGACTTTAGAAGTAACCAAGTATATTAACACCAAAACGAACGAAAACTTCGCAATGAACAGAAATCTCTTGACTGATTATTAAAATCAATTATAATAATCTTGGTACAAACGTAACCTATTATTTCATAATCTTTAATACATAACCTTTGTTAAAATGGCTCAATTTATATTGAAACTTATGTATTTTAATATATAAATTTATATATTTTCCAAGATATGTCGACTGTTATGCGTATTTAAAAAATCATAAATATGAGAATACACTCACATTAATGTCGATTAAGTCCGGTACCAGCATACATGATTAATCTAATTAGATCTCTTTGATCTTGTCTTATATTGTCATTTTCCTATACGATGCTATATTTTACTTATAAATTCTTCATTTAAAATTCTTCAAATTTTAAGATTTCACAATAACGGTTCAAACGTATATGAGACCAAATTTAAATAGATAGAAACAAATTAAAACATTTTGATTTGAAATAAATTGGTTTACTGTGTATATCGAATTAAAGAAATATGTAATTAGATAGCATTAAAAACAACATTTTTATTTTACTAAGATTGTGATTCTGTAATCACATTAAGGTAAAGAAACTTCCTAACGTATGATACACTTAGCGTTCCGAAAACCTCTTTAACATATGATAATCAATATTAAAAGGTTTGTAGCGTATTTTCGATTACAATATTTAATGTTTTAAAACTTTATTTATAAGCTGTAGTATTTGGGACTCGACACAACACTAAAATTGGTTGATGTGGACATAAATCTTCAAAAAAAGAGGAAATCAGCTTAATTACTTCTTGTGAAACTAACTTTAAACAACAGTAGTACACTATAAACTAAGGAAAATATTGTAGTGAAAAATTTTACAATCAATAGTGAAAAACGCTCATAATAGTTTATTCGACTTGTAAGTTATACAATCGCCACAAAAGTCTTTTCAAACTCGTCCTGGTCATCACGTATGAGTGAACCGTATACAAGACGACTTTCTTGGGAATATAGTTACAGTGGTTTCTCCTTGCCTCCTGCACCAGCACTTTTTTGGGGATCTTTAGACCCCAAGACCCGCTGTAGCCTCTTTAAGTCAGTGGTGTCTAAATACTCTTAGAAGACGGGCTTCTTACCTTCAGGCCGCCACGACTTTTATATTTTATTTATAAGTTTATACTACTGAAGTTAATCTCTAACTGCTAATAATATTTAATCAAATAACATGATTTATATGTGAAAAATATTATATATACATATAAATGTATGTAAGTATGTATGTCTATCTACGCGTATTTTATTATTTAAAAAAACTACAAAATCCCGACGTTTCGGTTACTTTTCATAAACGCGTGGTAAATCCGAAAAATATTTGTTTTAGTTAAATGTATACTCGCGTCTCAGATCTTGGTATAAAATAAAGTTGGATAAAATTATATGAAATGTACAGTTCGTAATCTAATAAACAAGTGACTAAATGTCATCTCATAGTCTTCTTTTGAGTTAAATATGTATTACAACATTCTATTTTAATAACATTAAGTAAGAACAGATTCAAATGTATTAAATTTAAATAAGACCATCATATCCTCTCGTACCGCCAAGTACATATAAACTATGACGTCTGAAAAACGAGCAACTATAATACATATGGAGGAGAACATAAACGTCAGCACCAAGTGTTATATTTGGAACAATAAACGAATTTAATTAAAATACATGCACTTGTTTGAATGTTAAAGTTCGAATATTTAGTAGCCGCTAAAATTTTCAAACGTTTCTTGTTACAATTATAGGGCATAACAGTTGTTAACACATTCTGTCTCTGTATAAAGCGAAATTAACAACTTAAAACTATTTCATGGCGAGTCATGGTCTTATTACACTGCTAATGATGTTTCCTCAACGTACCATGTATCTCTTTTTAATTCTTTTTTGCAAATAATTTTAAATTGATTTTGCGGCGTTAATTGTACGTTCCGTGATCCGCGGAATTTCCTCATATTCCGGGCTCCGTCTTGAAAAGCCTGAGGCTTCATGTGAATTAAAAACATATATAATATAAGAGATATGCTCAAGGGCACAGAGCACATTTTTCATTTCCTCATTTAAATTAACATTTCTTCTTAATTTATTATTGAAAGCTGAAAATTCATGCCGAAGAGTATATTTAATTAACATTCGATGTATTTTCATAAACAAACTTAAGTGAATCCATCTTCAAATTAAATAAACGGTCGTTATGTATGTAAAAATACTATTCGTTTTTCTTTAGGCAAAATTAAATGTATTATTCAATAAAAGTAACGCGAATAAATTACATGAAAATACACATTATTTACAGAATTAAACTTTGAAATAAATTGAATTGATTAGTAAATATTGTGATTAGGTAATATATGATCGTACTGACCTAAATTAAAATAGACATAAGAATAAATACAGGAATTGGCATATGAACAAGTCAGATGTACAGTGAAATCTAAATATAATAACCAATACACAAAATTTCCCATGTTTATTGTTAGCACGTGAGAATCACATAAAGTTTAGTTCGGTTATCATTGATTATCTCACAGGATATTCAAAATTAACATGAGGCTATTTTCAGACACAAAAATTGAGAACCTCATAAATAT
>DVQP01002164.1:0-13200 GCA_018231745.1 Danaus eresimus
TTAATAACTAATATTTTTTTTAATTCCAAGTAATTGTAATGTTGTATGAAGTCAGGGGTCACAGACTACAGATGGCGCTGTTAGTTACCATACCTGTTTTATTAAAGTCAGTCAAATCAATTTTTTCTCTCTAAACACAATTCCGAAGTCTATGGGACGACGTCTCTTGTATTAAGTAATTTTATATAAAAATAATTAATAATTATCATGCAATTATTTTATTATTACATATTATTTCATATTGTAGCAATGAACTTGTAATATTTCTGCGAAAAATATAGTTGCGTATAGTCATATTTATAATAACTGACACGTAATTGTTAAAGTAAATAATAAAAAAGTCAAAATGTTATACAAAAATGTTAAATTAAGTAAAATTTATTAAAATTACTTATGGTTAACATAATATACAGTGATGTATTACAACACTTAATAGATTACAACCGTAGAACAAATTTTGAAATGCAAATAAAATTCTATACGTCATGCATTCCTGTCGTAATAACGGAAGAATTTCATATAAAAATATTATTATCGCATAGCGTTTTCAGCATCAGCATCTTATTTTCTCGATGTTGTAAAAAATATTGTTACTTATTTCAGATTATTGCATTAAGTTATATTTCAGCTCGGACCAACGATTGCTGTGGATTTAGACATGTTTTATAGTTCTGTTTTACACTTCTGTTTATTTCCGAAATAAAATTTCTCTTTTCTTACGTTCCCAGTTAAATTTGTGTAAACATTCTTGTAGGTGCTTCGGAAACCAGCGGATGTTACATTGAATATCAACGAATAAACAAACATTTCAATATTATGCAATAAACTCGTGGCACATTACTTTTATAAGTACAGATATATACATATATTACTGTATGTATCTGTATTCACGGGGAATCACGTTAGTACTTATATTTATGAAATATATTATTTATATTTAAAGAATAGTATTTACTTTATATTACAGAATGATGAAAATAGATCCCCGGAGGCTGATAGGGCGGGTTTTTCCCATAGTTCAATGGTCGAGGTTATATGACGTGAACACTGCTGTAGGGGACCTCATAGCGGGGATTACTGTCGCCCTAACCCTCATACCGCAGTCTATAGCATATGCTTCGTTAGCTGGATTCGAACCTCAGGTGAGGATAGATAAGTTTTTAGACTGTGGTCTGTCTTTAGTTGCATTCATGTTAAGATGAATGTTATTCTAAATCAACTTGACGTAAGATATAATTGCAACATTTATGTTAAAGTAATTATTATATCTTAAAATTAAGGTCATAAATTATTGTGATCATTTGTTTCTAGTTAGCGATATTTTTAAGTGATTTTTGTTTTTGCCTTATCGAGAAAAGGTACAAGATAAATATTTTATGTAATAACATACACTTGGAATTGCATATTATTATGTTATCTGTGTGAAGCCATATGTATGAATAAATTGAAACAACGCAGATATGATACATATCAATATATTTATTGATTCCTCACATATTTTTTTGCTTTCATTAATATTACTTAATTCTTTAGTTACATTAGAGACACAGATAAAAATGTTTCACAAAATACTATTGTTCTCTGTAGACAATTCTCAGTATCATGATACTCAAACTATACATTTTCCATTAAAAACAAAACGTTAACTTAAATACTGTAAAGTAGAAACTTTTAACTTCTATAAAAGCTGAATCACTAAGTTGCAGTTCGTCTAATGGATTTTTATCAAGCGTGTAGAGACTGACTTGTGGAATACAGAAAAGTTGTTTTACCCCTTCTGCTCTTGTTAGCTTTTCCTTGCCAGTTTTATAAAGAAAAAATAACCAAATAAAGTGTTTCCAAACGGAAATGCTCGAGTTTAGCGGACATTCATGTTAAAAAGTTTTTTTGAATTTTATGCTTTGAATAGGAATTTTTTTGTAGCTCTGCTTCGGTATAATTTTATAAAAGTTGTGTTTTATTTTGATTGATATCTTTCGTTTTGTTTGGTCTTGCATGAAATAATTTTACAGTCGATAGAATTTGGTAAGATCTCATTGTTTTTGTCACGGACACGAGCAATAATCTCACGAGACGTTATATGTAATGCATAGTAATTATTATAATTTTCGATGTACCACGGCTCATAGGTACCAATAAAAAGCTTGTTCAATAGAACAGTTGATTACTTGACACAAAAGCCATCTTCATAACAATATCTGTTCATTAATAATAATTATTTTTTCGTAAAGAATTGGGCAAAAAATTTATGTATTTTATGTAAGTATATGTTTTTTGTTAGTATGGCTTGTACGCGTCATTTGCTGGGGGGTTCGTATATGCGCTGCTGGGCACTTGCCCACAGATTAATATAGGGCCAACAGCCCTACTTTCCCTTCTTACATTCACTTACACAAACGGTACGAACCCTGACTTCGCTATTCTTCTCTGCTTCATCGGTGGCATCATTCAATTGATAGCTGGTGTAATACAATTAGGTAAGTTTATTAAATATCACTTTTAAAATAATATTAACAATTTGTGTGTAGACGTCTTATTAAAATACAAGACATGAGTTTTCCTTTTAGGTTTTCTGGTGGAATTTGTTTCACTACCAGTAGTTTCTGGCTTCACATCAGCTGCAGCTATAACTATAGCGTCTTCACAAATAAAAGGGCTTTTAGGTTTGAAATTTAAGGCAGAGAATTTTATTTCAACGTGGCGTGGAGTTTTACATCATATTAGTGAAACGAAACTAGAAGACACATTGCTTGGACTCTCTTGCTGTATTGTACTTATGGGAATGAAGGTCAGTGTATACTGGTACATCTACTTGTAATTACAAGTTAAGTCGGCAAAGTTCGCTGTTAATAGTTCAATATCAATCAAATTGTAGGTATAATATTTGAGCAACTTTTTTATATCTCTTTAAATGTAGACGTATAAACATGGGTATTACCCGCTGTACGTGAACAAATATGAACTATCGCAAAAATCATTCTCCGAATTGAGTCTTATTTAGTTTTACTTAGCTGATATTTATAACCTTACATTTTTGTTTGTCACAGTTTTTATATATTATAAAGATGTTAATCACTTAAGTAATGTGCCCTTGAAGAAAATTGGCTAAGAGATTGTGTGATGGCAAGATCTGAAATAGCTGACAACTCACTACCGGTTCATTGTTAGCTAAGTTTGTAAATGCATTGTTCTGTGCGGTATGTTCCATTAGTGTTAAACATTATATTGATGATTATGTACAAGCAGTTCTCTTACAAATTTCAAATATCTATTGAGTTAATATACTTACCATTTCCATCGGAAAAATATAAAAATTTAAAATTCCACCGAGAAATGCTTGAATGAAATCTTATTATGCACCAGCATGTTCTAAAATTTGATGTTCTCCTTGTTTTCATGAGTTTACACAGTTGCTTTTAGTTGGAATATTTAAGCAGAAAAATAGATTTTAAATTTATTTAAATTAAACGCTGCCATTTTTAATGTCATACAAACCTAATTGTCTAATTGGATATCTATAATTAAAGATTTATTTAACAGTAGAATGGATTATAACAAAAAGCAAATGGAATAAAATTAAAGTCCAATACTGCAATACATAATAGAATACAGAGTAACTAACGACACAGAGCTAAGCTCGAATCTCAGCTAATTCCGGAACATATTAAACTCTCTCGGGAAATATAATTGCTTCTATTGTTTGCAGACTAGTTTTACAACTTGTTACTCCTCGATTCGTGCTCCACTTAGTAACCTCTATCTGTGCAGCGAATAAAAAGTAATTGTCCTTGCTCCGTTATTGTTATAACTTTACAACTTTGAATAACAATACTCTTATAGTAGATATAATCTTAATAATAAACAGAATCACTCCCTTCATTGAGCACGGCTCAATGGGTGACAATAGTTATGATTATCACAAGTATAATTGACGATTGTTTCTGCACTTTATCGTTATTTTTAATTAAGTTTCTATTGCAAGATTACAATTTGAAATCCACGATAAGGACATGTTACAAAAAAAATATAAACCGACTTCAAAGTAAAAATATTTACTTAAAAATTTCGAGAAGACAAACAAACAAACAGTATGCTTTATATATTATGTTGAACTACAATGTTATGACAATTGAAGATGTTTTACGTACATATATTTACACATGTCACAACGAAAATATTGTTACCATATTCAGTGATTCGTGATCCATAGTTTATGAAGCCGGTTAAAAGATATTAAAATAAGGTAAATAAAATTCAATAGCCGTAAAGACATCGCCGAGAACAATTTGAGGAAGTAATGGTTAATATTACGTCGTTTTACCTTCAAGACTCGAGCAAATAATTCGTGAGATACGGAAAACCTATTATTTTATTATACTGTTCTATATCTTTTGACATTGAATTAAAACATCTTAAACCGAATTGCTGATGTCAAAAGTGAAATCATTTTCTTTCAAATGAATATTAATTTATTGATGGCGTGAATTTGGCGTTAATGTGCTGAAGTATTAAAATGTACAATTTAAATATTTTTCTCGTAAAAAATACATTCGTATTTTTACCCAACATTAGAGAAGGCTTTAATAAATAATTTCTATAACTAAATATAATTTTAATTCATGCACATTAATAATTATGATATCTTTATGTTATCTAAACTATTATAACATAAATAGTATATTAATTATAATCAAATTTAATCCACAGTAATCTAAGATATTTTATAATAATATATATTTATCTTGTAACGTTAATAACTAAACACTATATACAGATAATACATATTTAATATATGAGGAAGAAAATAAACTTATGAAGAGGTTTTAGCAATTTAGTTGTTAATATATATGCCTTCATGATACATAAAAAATAGGTCTTAAGAAAGAATATAAACACCAAAATTACAATGTTGTGATCCTCAAAAGCGCTATTTGATGAGTCTCATATATATTCCATAAACCCGCTTCACTATCAAATATCTGTTAGAAACATAACCTTAAGCATTAATATTATATGTGACTACCAAAAATATTGCATAAATAACTGTATAATCTTTCAATCATTGTTCTTGTAGGTTAAGAAAGTTTTTATAGCTAATATGAGATCATAAATTATGTAAGCACATTGTGCTAGTGTAACAGCTGACGCTGATTGCTATACGATAAACTATACCAACGAATAAGCGAGCTTCTCTGTGTTCACTGTAATTACGTATAAATAGCTGGTTTTAGCTATTGTGGTAAAAAACCTGATCAATGTTTATTTGTTACAGATATATTATATACTTGAATAACATTAATTTAGATAAATATAAAAAAATGCTTGAATTGTAAGGTTTTAGATATCGAACGAAAAAGACGATGAGAGCAAATTAGTCGATAAGAAACATTGTCAAGATTAAGGATGGACAGATTAATTTAAGCTCGTCTTTCCAGGCCTCGTTATATTATCATGTGTTTTCTAATGAAACTATATTTTTTCTCCGATAAGAAAATAAATTAAATTAAATTAAACATTCAAAAGGAAATAATTATCAATATGACTATTCGAATCTTGGACTATGGTATATTAAGGGACGGTTACTGGTTAATTTCTTCAATATACTATTGTGATCTATTCGAGTATGTTTTCCATTTCATATTGGATTCCTGCCTCAAATTCAATTAAATTACATTAACTCAGATAAATTAATAGTAAAAGTAAAGCGAATGCAATGAATTTCCAAGAGATTTATATGAAGTATTTGCGCTTTTAAAAATTCATGATTTTAAATAAATCGTTTCGTTTTTTATTAAACCTATGTAAGTTCCATATCGATCGTTTTCATTGTTATCATAGTGTGATTTTTTTTATAAAAAAAAATTATTTGCTTCGCTGTTTTCACAAAAAAAATATAGAATATTCTCAAAATCTAAATTTTTCAGGCTCTTAAAGATATTCGTCTCAAGGAAAAGGACGAAAAGTGTCGTCGGTCACAGATACTACAGCGATGTTTTTGGTTTGTGGGTGTGGCGAGGAACGCCGTGGTCGTAGTTATAGCTTCCGTTATAGCGTTCTTCGTGCACCAGGACAAAGAAGTTCCTCTTATACTCACAGGTAACTAATAAAACTCGCATCTGAATTTAATTTATAAGGTATAATTCTTCATATAAATTAAAAGTCGTGTTCAAATATTGATGACCCTTTATATAAATATATCGAAGGTATATTGGTTACACAATAGACTATATCAGTTAATTATAAATTATATACAGGGGATGTTTCAAAAGATTTCAAACTATTTTATATTTATCTTTTCAACATTTAAAATCACATTGGGAACTCAAGGTAATTCTAGTACATACTTTAACATTTTCATCAATTTATTCATCCAAACGGTGCATAGGTTGATATTTGAGCTTCAGTTTAGTGATAAATTGTATTCAATTAGATTATTTTAAACTTGTTTAGTAATTCTACAAATAGTATCATACAATTAAATCATCAACAAAACCATGGCTTAAACCTGCAACTGGCGTAGCATTTTGGCATTTTGCCAACGGAATTGTCGCCTTAATTAATTTAGTATTCTATAGAACTGATTGTAAAATTAATGCACTTTAAGTAATGAGTAAAACTTTAAACAGGAAAAGCATTCTGCATAGATATCAGAGAATAAAAACCAAATATAAACTTTAATGTTCCTATAAACATTTAGAATGTAAACGAATTTCTTCCTTATTAAATCAATTGAAGAGAAAGCGGATTATATAATTACGTAATTACCATTACATTCCGTCAAAGGATGTTGTCTGTTGATAAAACTGTTAAACATTCGCAACTTGAAACTCGTTTATTTTGTATTTTTATTTAGTAACTAGTTATTTCCTCCGACTTTGTACAAGTTAAAATATTATTTTATGACCGCTGCTAAAATAGTTCGACGAACGACGACGACGACGAAATGACGAACATAGTCGTACTTTACTTCAAACTTATATATATATATATATATTGTGAGAATAAACAATTCTGTTTTATTAATAGCTATGGAAACAGTTTTTCAAGAAAAAACAACTGAAGGTTTTTTATGCGAACTAAAAGTAGCCTCGACACTAATGTGAACTAAAAATAATAATAACAATATACAATAGAAATGAATTCCGAGTACAACATCTCATATGTTATAACACACCATTATTGTACTATTCTCATTGTTTATATGCGAGGTACAATATTAAAGCGTTACACTCATAATATTTCATAATCTCAGAGTTCAGACTGTTATGAATTAAATAGGTCTAGGTTTTAATATCATGTTTTTTTTTGCACTTTTATAAAGTGGAATACTATAAGTCTTTTGTTATTAACGATGTTAGTAATTTACTTTCTACTTAAAAATAAATTGTATATAAATTTTTTAAATATATCATTTCATTTAACTTAAATATCCGTGTCTGTGAGTTCAACGGCAATAGTTTAAACGATAAAATTTTCTTCATTAAATCGAAAATTAAGCGTCATTAAATCGAAAACGTAAACTAATATATTTGTAAATATATTATTTAACAATAATTCATAGTTTTCACATTAAAGTTAAACTAACGAGGTTCACAATTTATGTTGTTCACGTTTAGTGAGGCAGTTAATATCAGAACGTTTACGCTAAACACCAACACAGGTGTACACTAGAACAAGCGTAAATCAAGTCATTTCTATATTCCCCAACGGCAATTTATATAAAATATATAAAATTCGTACTGTACTGTAGTCAATGCGAGCTTGAAATTAAGATAATTTAAAAGCATATGTTTGAAGATTTGATAATGGAGGTACCTAAAGTCATTGGACAGTTTCTCTCCGTTGGCGACACGGCATGTCCAGCAACTTACTAAACTATCGTTGTTAAGCTTAACTCGGGTAGGACTTAGGATATCCGGGGGATTATGTTAGTATAAAATTTGAAAAAAAAAAGGATTATCGTTAAAGCTAATATGAGTGCAAATTAGGAATATATTATATAAATAATAAGTTAAATAATTTATTTGTAACAGTTGACTAATTACAGTACGAATGTCAACACTTTTCATAATTACTTTTGCAAAGCTGTGTGTTAAGAGGGATATAGTACATTCGATTACGTACGTTCAAATAAGATTAATAGTCACAAAAATTTACTAAGAGTAATTGTTATTTATAAAATGTATTATCCTACTGCGATACAGCTTAAAGCTTTTAACATCCGACACAAAAATAATGGACTGCATTTCCGCCTGAATGTCTTTCTACTAGAAATTTATAAGCATACATTAAATAATTTATTTGTTTTGATTAATGTTATATGACGTTAAGTGTAAGAAAAGTTATTGGAGCTAATTAAAACCGCAGCGAAATGTATAATTTAGTTTGCGAACAAGGAGGCCATTTATTAAGCCTGAAGAGAATCTGAAATAAATAACGTAGAATGAACAAACAAAGTTTCGAATCTATGTACACTAAATTATCATAAATAAGTGAATGTTATTTGAATATCATTTATTTGTAGATATATATGTATCTTCATACAGATGGAAAGCTAAAAGTCTTAATTATTGCAGGCGATATAACTCCAGGTCTACCAACTCCACAGCTACCACCTTTTAAATCGATGGAAGGTAATTCGACAATTACTACGGGTGAGATGTTATCTCACTTGGGCTCAGGGCTGCTAGTTGTACCCCTAGTCGGAGTGATATCTAATGTTGCCATCGCTAAAGCCTTTTGTGAGTATTGTTTTTAAAGACATATAAATAATTTAATGCTTATAATATAGCATTAAATTTTCTGTTATAGAAACTTTTATAATAAAAACAAAGCTACCAAAAAATAAATACATATATTTATATAAATGCTTTAAATTTTATTGACTACATTAAATCAGCGAGCCAAAGTTCTCCATTGTTCAATAAGTCAATTGATTGAAGCCATTCTATTTTAAAATCATATTAAAATATTCATTTAACATCAATGAAAATTTTATTCACTCTAAACTGAAAACTTCTTTTAATCATAGTTGTAAATCCTCTAGCTTTATTAAATGTAAGGCACACGAATGCTGTAAGCGTCGGAACGACTTGAGTGGTCTTCGGCTATGCTTACTAATTAACGACCGTAATGACTCCCTCTACAGAATTGTTGTAATCATATTAATTTAGCTCTTATTCAGATATTATAGGGTTTAATTTTGGGTGTTGTTAAATGACGGAGGGTGGCCAAACCTTCTAATGAAGGGTTAACTGCGAGGCATCATTAGTGTTTTAGTTAGGATAAACTGAATTCATTTTACATCAGTAGGCTTTTTTGTTTATCAATCTGGGTGTGAAGTTTGTCAGTGATATTAGTCTTTTTATAGTGATGGTGACGTAAAGGGTTTTGACCGGTCCCATCGCGCCGAGCAATCCTCGGCAATGCTGTCAAAGTCAGTAGGGCTAACAGTTACACACAAAATAGTTACAGCTAATAATTCAAATAAGATTTCTTAAAAATTCAATCTCATTTCGTCTTATAAATCTCTGACCAACTTATGATGTATCGGTTGGTGATTGATTAAAATTTCGCCCTCACCCAAGGAAAACATTGATATATTGACTACGGAAATTAAACCTCGGTGACTTTAAATCTTGAGTTTGTAGTCTTAATCCTTTTGGCACGGCTTGAATTTTATTTTCTCAGTTTATTATCTTTATGGTTGTTTATTTAATAATTTATATATAAAGTTTTGCATGCTCCAATTAAAGAAAATCCGAAGGTTACTTTTTATGGATGCCATTAAAAGAATTAGATGAATTATATTTACATTATTACGAGACATTTTTATCGTCAAGGCCGTTTGTTTCGAGGAAGTTGTTACCGGCCAAGAATTGATCTTTAAAATGTTGAAGCGTATCGTGTTATATTCTTAAATATATTCAATTTTTATCCTATAAATTGGTAGATTTCAAAAAATACAAGCGTAAAGAAAAATTTACGTTCTAGGAACCGTTTAGAACATTTATAAGTTCTTACTTTATCACATATCAATTTACTGTAATTTAAGTATATCATAAACACGGTAAACGAGATTAATGTTCTGTTTACATTTCATTATATTATGGAACATTTATTAAATAAGTTATGTAAAAGATGTAGGTACACATTGCAATCTCGACTGTCGGCTTTATTCACTTTTTATGAAACTATCTGCAATGTTTTAATTCTCATACACTTTGTATCAACATATAATCTGAATTCGATAAAATAAGTGATTTATTTTGTAAAAAAGATAATAAAATGTGCTTAAAAGAATTAAAATTTAACACTAAAATTTAGCATTCATAGAAATGAAATGTGTAAGGACCACATAATTATAGAAATAAAATTCAGTTTTGTTAGCTTTCAAAAGGACAGTACGAGGAGAATAAATGCATACAAAAAAGCTGAAACAAATAACTGAAGCAAATTGAATACAACAGTTGCCATTAAAAACGCCCTGAAGCGTCCACGTGTTAACTTAATTACGATGAAAAAATTGTTTTATTCGAATACGAAGCTTACTGCCAAGATAATAAGCTTTAATGTCAATTTGAATTACGCTATATCAAGTTTGCTAAATGAAAATAACTAAATAGGGGACGAAGTTTTACAATATTTGACTTAGCTATCTCAATTTAAGCCTGCAGTTGGGTTGAACATTTTTTCCTTTATGATAGAGATTTTGTTTTTAATACAGAAACATGATTTAAACACTTGAAACATCGTATTTTTTGTCACGTGCTTATAAATTGTGTATATTTTGAAACACATGTATTGTGTACAGATGAGATCTTTATTTGTAGATTCTTTCATGTATTGTATGTACCTTGTATCTTAATTGCTTACACTTTTTATATTAGGTTGATTTTAAGATATGACGTATGTACTTTATTTAATATATGAAAGTTGTTAATGAATAAAAAATATTTATATGTATTGATAGGTATATATATACAATACATATTTTTTCACTTTGAAACGTCGTATGTTGCAGCTAAAGGTAAGACATTGGACGCTACGCAAGAGATAGTGTCACTCGGGGCTTGCAACATTATAGGCTCTTTCTTCCGCTCATTTCCCGTGAACGGTTCGTTTACGAGGAGTGCTGTAAGTGATGCGTCAGGGGTTAGAACCCCCGCGGCAGGATTTTATACTGGTAACTAAAATATATTTACTTTAAACATATGTACATTTATGTAGAAAATATAATATCAGGTTGGAATAAGAGAAATTTTCGGAATAGGATTTTTTCTTTCAAGTAAAAAAAACAAAACACTATTGTGTTGTTTTTACTTGAACAGTTTTGTTTATATTCAGTTTTTAATTATTACTTAATAGGATGCCTTTATCTTGACCTCACACATATTATATTACAGGTATAATCGTATTATTAACTCTGGGTGTGCTGACTCCCTACTTCTATTTCATTCCTCGCTCCGCCCTCTCAGCGGTCATCGTGTGTGCTGTACTTTATATGGTTGATATTAGTGTTATTGGAACTCTATGGAGGACAAACAGTAAGTATAAGAATAAAAAATGCCGGGTTGCTCTAACAGACCACCAAACGTTCTTTATTATGTAAAACATTAATAATAGTAGTAAAATATGTCCATTGATATATAATTGAGTATAAAATGAAAATGCATTTTAACAATAACAACTTTTTTCTTAATAAGGAATGTAATAATTCTTATAATATTTTATTTTAAAGAAAAGATAAGTTTATCAATTGCAAAACATTTATTTGTGTAAAAACTTCCGAGCGATTGGTTGCAAATATTTAGTGTTTCGGGAAAGATAACTGTAACTCAAAACTCCATCTCCTTTTAAAATCTTTCATAAATAATTGTTCCGTGTCAGATCATAAAATTGGTAATGCTCCGAGCTAGGAAAATAAATAGGAAAGTTTGTATGCTCGATTTAATAGCTTTTACAAAATGTTTCAGTATACCGTTTTTGTAGGTTTAGTATAACAGTTATGTGTTTAAAAAACTAAGTTTGATATTTAATTTTCTGAATAATAATTCTTAAATCCAATAATTTGATATCAAATATTTTATTTACGATTTTACATAGTCCTACATGAAAGGTTTAAACGTTTTTCATTCCTCAAGCGTTGTTATGTTCGGCATAATTTTATGAAATATGATTATTTAAGTAAGCATTTTAAAACAAAATTCATCATTGTGCAGTACCATAATGAATTTTATTAGAAATAAATAATATTAATCCATCCAAATGTTGATTTTTTTATTGTAATATTTTTTCAGAATATTTATGCATAAAAAAGTCATCTACATAATTTCAAATCGAGCTTTAAATCTGTTACCAGGACAAAGCTTCTATTTTTTATGTGAACTATATTTGGAATTCATCCGGAAACCTGGCATGTAGCATAACAAACGGTTTTAGAAACTCATCAGCATATTCATGTATCTTCTATATTTTTCGCTTTCACGTAATAACTGATACATTTTTTTTGCCGTCATAATGCATGAAACGATCACAAACGGCATACTGGAACAGACTAAAAACTAATTAGGATAGAAAAACTCTTTTCGAATGTAACATGCGCGTTCAATTAAATGAACGTTATCGAGCCATGCATATGTCAAGAGTAATTGTGATAGCTTTTGTTATATCCAACAGACAACAAAAATAATGGAACAATACAGTGCCTACACTTATTACCGCTTTTTTCCATCTAGTTTAATTTTATTTTCAATTTCCAATTGACACAAAATTGCTTCATACGGTTTTTATACTTAGAGTTAATGACAACCTCATTCACGGTGAGATGAAACGTTATATAAAGACTAAGAGTTTTTTAAAATAAAAATTTTATCTTATCCTTAACATGCTGATAAACATAGTCTCATTTAAATGTTTATGCACCATCCCGTTCAAGCGTGATTCACTCACAAATTATCATAATGAGGTAGATCTTGAGCCAAGGTAGGTTATATTGTTCTCAATTGAATTATTTTAAAGATTTTATGTTCTGACAAATTAAGTAATAAGAAAATTGTAAAAGTTACGACATATTTTTCTGAAAATCGATTCTGTTTTAACTGATTTTTGATATCTTAATGAATCGTAAAATACTTTACGAAAAAATTGTATATTCTTGTGGTTGAACATTTATGAGTATTAGTTTTGTGAAAGTGCCAA
>DVQP01002165.1:0-13200 GCA_018231745.1 Danaus eresimus
TATTTTTAACAAAAGCTGTATAGTTTAAATATAGCAGTTTGTATATGTTTTAACACACTACTGCAAATATGAAATATTTTAACTTTAATGTGTAATAAAGTTTAATAATTACAAAATTCTTCTCTACATCGCATTTCGTATGATATAAAAACTTATCATTATTTCAAATGTAGAACCGACTCAATCAATACGATTCTTGTGAACCGACAAAGAATAAGATATTTCTTTGGTATTGTTATTTTGACAATACCATGATCTAGATCAAAAATACATTGTATTCCCAAAGGGTTAAAATTTATTTGAGGTATTAAAGGATAATATATCTTAATGACTTAGTACTATGGTTCAATATCATTTATCTAATCAATATTATTTATAATAACGTACAGAATAATTTTTACGTTCACACGCATCATGAGCAACGGTAACACAAATAGATAGCATGTGACAGTAATGGTATATTAAATAGTATATTCGTCTCATTGCTCTAAGGTTAATGTAATAAATTTTTAACATATTTTCTGTAGTGCATTTCATTAAAATTTTGTTTTACATCTGATATTTTTTCTCTTATAATCTAAAAGATTATCCAAAGCATAAGGATAACTTTTTCCTCATATAATTGTGGTTATTTATCTTGGCACATCTAACAAATGAATGCATTCATACTCAAAATATAATCTCACAAAAAGATAAAATCAAAACTCTGGCTTCACTAGACAAATTGTTTGCATTTCAAAATATGTGTTTACAAAATATGTCATTCTTACATTTAGATTTTATTGTTGTTTGAAATTGATTCTTAGATTCACAAAGTACTGGTGTAAGAAATTACACAGTGGCTGAATCTTATCTTGCGATCTTACCACCAACGATACGAATTCATGACGCGTTAAAACCCTATTATGTTTTCTTTAAACTAGGTGAATATTAGTAGAGAAATTTTAGTAAGATATTTAAAAATAATTTTATTATATCTATAACAAAAAAAACTTTTGAGCTAATTACAAAAGTAAGTGAAATTGTTTAAGTAATGGTCTCTTCCGAGAAATAAACTTAATTATACCAAATAAAAACATGTGACTGTGTTTTCATTCCATTTAATTAAATATTTCTAATGAAGTATGTACAATCTGTAATAATTATGAATGAAATAATTTAACAAAAACGAACTTTTTTTTAAAGTATCTAAGATGCATTGACTTGTCAAGCAGATGTCAAAGGATTGGTAGCAAGGTGTCTTTTCAGGTGGCGCGGCACAAGCCGTTCAATTGTTTAAGTACTGACGAGCACAGAACGGTGTATCAAGTTTTATATAATACATATAACCAAATACCTTTTTCACTTAATTAAAAAACGTCTTCATTTCTAAAACGATTTTTTTTTTTTTGTAAAAAAAGTTGGTTATAATTTATCAGATGTTTTTCTTTTTTAAAAGTATTAAAAATCAGAAAATATAAGAAACTTTAAGTATATATATGTATATAAAAAAACGAAATAACTTATTTCTGAGATAGGAAAGCTTGTAAAGACTTATCTCTTTAACTATACGTTGAGTGTGTAGACAACTTTGACGGTCAGTTTTTGTATTGATATATGCGGAACCAGCAAAAGTAGCACGACGATTAAAATGCTTATGATTATATTGAATACACGTTTATCGACAATTTAGCGAATGTTAAAAAAATAAATATCTTATATTTAATACATTTTGTTGTATAAAACACTGTAATGTTAAAATCACTCAGAATTCTGGTAACTTGACCATAAATACTACACCTTAACGAACGCTGAAAAAAATTTATGGGCTTACAAAATAATTCATAGAATTAAAAAAAAAACAAATCATATGATAATAGTTTGAAGCGCTAAAAATTTTAACAATATAAACAAGATCAAATTGGCACATCTTGCTGTCCTGTGCCATATTAAAGCGAAAGCTGCGTAAAATCTTTGATTCAGGTTGCGCAAAAACTCTACACCCTTTCTATTTGTGCAACCCTTCAAACGTTGTCTGGCTAAATGCCGGCGCACGCTTCACCAGGTGCAAAATACAATTATTCAGATGTATTTCTACAATATGAATCGAAATAATTCCTCTAGAATATAAACGCCAAAATCTAAGCCGTCCTCCAATATACTGAAAAAAAAATTGAACTAAATTTTTGTAGTTAACATGCAATAGAAATAACGCATGCCTATATATAAAGAAATGAAGTATACAAAATTGAATTTATTTACGGATAAGTAAAAAACTTAATCTAACGTCATATAAAACTTTAAAGAAATTAATATTGTTATAACAAAATCTAAATTTTTATTCGAGTCGAATCCCTAATTTCAATAAAAAAATAATTTAATGTTATTACTCGTATTGTACATATAAGAATTAAAATAACGACAAAAAATATTAAATGCGGAGGTTTATAGATACATTAAAATCATCCTAAAATGGAAATATGAAATCACATAAGAAATTTTAATAAGTTAATCCAAGTTGATATCTTTATTCTCAAATAGGCCTATTAATTTTTTAAATTTACATAACAAAGAAACAGGTAAGGTAAATAAGTGACCGCAGTCTAAATATTATACCGCAAGACGTTTACATTGGTGTTAACGAGCTAAGCCCAATAAAAGTTTTGTGAACGACCATAAATCTCTCCAACCTATATATATGTGGCATTTCAATGTGAATATTAAAACGTGAATAATATTTGGAAGCTGAAACTCAATTTAATACGTTTACAATTCATTTAAAAGTGTGATTAATAATTCTAATAAATTATAGGAACTTATTAATGATAACACAATTCGAACTAGGCGAATAAAAATTATGTCACTTTAATACTAGATTATAAACTACGTACATATTTCATTCAATTTCACTAAAAAGCGTTCTTTTATCATCATGGACACCGCATCAGTTTTTGTGCAAACATTTTATCTTTGCGGTCAATTTTCTAATGCTTTTCTGTTGTTTAGTACTAATTTCTTTTGGCGACCTTTATCTATTTTTAAGATAATGTGTTTCTAATGATGTACTACAAAAACCGATATTTTTAATAATACATTGACGATAGAACTGTTTTATTTTCTATACAATCAAATTCATATAAAATAAGTTATACAAGTAATTCTAAAAATAGTTTTTAAATATTTAATAATTATTGACAAAATCAATTACATAGTTATCACTATAACCAATAATGTTCTCGTTAATTTTTAATTACAATTAAATTTTTGTACTTAATAAAGCCAAATGAAATCTTAATCTTAATTGTGGCTTTTGTTAACTATTAATTTTTTTTTAATGATTCCGAAGTGTAAAAATCGCGATAAACCATAGGGATTGCCTTCAGCTTAAGTGAAAGATAAGGTAAGAATGAAAAGTTATTTTTTTAATTAACACGTTTAGATATCTTAATCTCATTGGCGCCGATTCCTGAGAGAACTTACCTTTTGATAAGAGTCTCGACATCTTTATCAAATATAGCCGTAGGACGTTCTGTAGAGGATGCCCTATGCAAAAAAATCCATCGGATCTTTCTAATTAATGGTTCCTACAATTTTTGAAGACCACCCTTGTTTATAGTTATAATTTATAGTTATCTATAGAGAATATTATTAGCATTTACCTCAAAAAACCCGTACGTTAATATGAACCCATTATTTTATAATGCCATCTAAAACAGTACCAAACTATATATCGATATCTATTAACATAACATTAACACGTGGTAATCAATAAATTTAATTATTCTAAGTAAAGTATTGCCCGTTATAAATTGGTTGTGTGTAGATAAGAATGTAATACGCTTCGTGGGAACCCTTCTACTGCGGTTATAGCCCATAAATCACTGCACTCAATTGTATCCGGAGCAATTCTATAACCATGTGTATTCTTTTTGCGAATTAATGTACAATAATAGTGTAATTCTATAATACAGAACTTACAATTATATTTTTTAAATATCTAAAAAGTAAAAGTTAAATAAATCTGTTACTAGCTCCTTAAGTGCCCTTCCAAGGAGAGTAAATTTAGGTAGAATTTTTAAAATATTAGCCCATTTAGGTAATAATAAAAATTTAAACGTTTCTCCCGGCTATTCGGGCCACTGTTTAGTCCATATTCTGTTATTTTTCGGAATATTTTATGAGAAAAGTTCACTATCCCGATATCTTTTATGTGATTTATGGTCCGTCCTAATTCGTGGCCACTAGTTAGAATGCCGTAAGATTTGCATCTCATTATATTAGAAATTCGTATTAAGTAATGTACCGTATCACAGCATATATCTTGTTATTATTTTCTATTAACTCGGTTTGTGTTTAGGAACATATTATCTTTATATATTCTTACACAGAAATTTAATATAATAACATAAAGTATAAAGTTTAATCGTGATATAAGATTATCAAATATTACCAATATTACAGAGTTTCAGGTAAGTTGAAATAATCATATAAGGCTTAAGGAGCTAACAATAGAATGAAATTTCACAACGACCTGTGAATTACCAATTGCTTCTTACATTGCAATATGTACCTCCTGCGATACACACTGACGAAAAGTAAAATTGTAATAAAATCTATCATAACTTACCTTAAATATATTACGTTAGATATGTCATAATATAGTAAAAATCTAATCACAAAACAAAATTGTATGTAAAATTATGTTGTAAGGTGATTTTAAAACGTAGGTTATATGATGTTTTTAAGTGTATTATTAATATGGACTTAAGGTTTCGATACGTCTTAACAATAAAAATACTTAAGTAAAATCAAAGGAATTTTCAAAGTACGTATTAAAAATTGAAAAATTTAAGTCCAGTCCGCAAGTCACCGCAGCCTAAAGGCACTACTAACCGCCCAGGAAGCGGGTCTCAACGCGCAAATAAGAAATAAATTTGCTGCCAAGCGTAACAAAGCTGAAGCAAAAGAAATACAGCCGTAAGCGTAAATCTGTAATACATAGGTCAAAAGAGTATAAGAGAAAAACATTTCTTAAAAATAAAATTTTGTAGTTTCTTTTTTGCCACAAAATTATAACCTACAAACTTTTATAAACCTTACATCTTATCAATTAAAAATCTATATCTAATTAACAATTCCAGGCAATCAATAAATCTGTGGACTGTTGACATCGTGGAAGCAATTTGTCTTACATCGTTTGATAAGAATCGCGTCTCAACCCGTAGACCCTATTACCCTCTAGACCCTTAGACACTATTCTAAAAAACAAGTGCAATTTAGTTGCACAATTTTATAGGATTATGAGACTATAAACTGACTTACATACTGCTACATTTATGTTAGTTATTTTATTGTATATTTTTTTACAAATATAATTTATACAATCATTTCAAAATTCAGGTTTCAAAATATATAACGATTAACTACATGAACGTTTTATGAATGATATAAGCGACTACTGAATATAGAAGTAACAAATGTCAAAAATATATTATTGTATGCCTTAAACCCTTTATTATACAAATTAATATAAAACCACGAGCTTCTTCATCGTTCACAACTCTACTTTCGAGATAGTTTTTTCTTTGATAAAACCAGATAAGAGAAACAAACATCGGGGACAATACAAGACATACTTTTTCATGTCCATTCATCTTTGAAGTGTTAAATTGTACTTGCGATAAAATCTGAGTATAGTTTTCTTTTTCTTCAATACATTTTTTTTACTACCGTACTTGTAGCGCGTCACCTATATAGTCTGTGTATTTAATCGAATTGAATTTATTTTATACACGTGAAATATACACGACAGTAACAAAATACAATATCGTAATTATAACGGAACGTTTTATAGTGATTGTTAGCAATAAAGAAGATAACCGAAATTTGGGTCAACTTCATATGTATGTGTCATAACGAACAATTTTAATTCAATTAAGATTGAAAGCACTGTATTTATAAAGGCAAATATAATTATCGTCATTCCGAAAGCCTCATTCGGGTGACTAAGCCCGGGGATGTGTAATAAATGTTGATGTTTTATACAGAAAAATATTGCAGATCTTTTTCAATAATAATAATACGAATTTGATCGTTAAAGCTCTTCGAGTGATATGAATTAATGCGGAAATTGTCTAAAACTACGTATTATCCTACAAGGAAGAGATGATAGAATTCATTTCCTGTTTGGCAAAATTTTAAGAGCAATGTTTGTGCATTGTCCGCGTGGGATAGCTACCTGACTCCTGCGGCGCTGTAATTTCTTATAAATCGACAACGAGTGAGATAACTGACTAGTAACGGTGTGGAGGGGGGCGATCTATAGACGAGACACAATGCAACAATAGTGCACTGATCTAGATTAGTGACGCGCATTGTGTCGCCAAAGGGTTGCGTCCTTTGTCCGATACAAATGCGCCTGCGCATAATGCGAATAACCCGCAAACATCTCGATACAGAATTCGCACGGATTCTTTCAATTTCAAAAGAAAATAAATATAACTTCTGACAGCCGATTCTATCTTTATTTGTCATTTGTACAGTATAGAATCATACAATAACAATTTGATTATGTTCAAAAATTATTGTTATGGAAAGTCCTGAGGCTATATGAAATTAATTTTACTTAAAGCACCCTCTAATCATACTTTTAACTTAATTAGAGGTTTTATTAAATATAAAATATAAAACAATATGAAATATGCTAATAGTTTGTAATGACGTGATTTTAATAACGTCAGACAACCCTAATTAAACTAAGGGGTGCAAAGACGTTATAATTATAACATTCTCACTACATCAGAGGGTGAACAGAATTAACCCTTTCTTAATTATTCAACATTTAAAAGTTATAAATCAAAACATAAGTTACATAAATCAAATTTGCTGGTCATGCAACACCACAATGTTTTAGTTTTATTTTTATTAAAACTTCCTAAAATTTTGAGGGCCAAAAAACGAATATAATCTGACTTAAATCCACTAAAAGAGTAGTCAAAATATTTTATGGCTGTAAATGTTAGCAGTTGTCAAATAGGATCACCCATACAGAACACAAAGGGGCCGATGTAAATCTTATATTTTATACGCCGCTAAAAACCTGATTCGTTCCCATAAAATATATGTAGATATGAACAATACTAAATGCAATAAACTGAGCTCCATTCATCGCTCTGGCCCCTAAATGTCTATAAAAAATGTCAATCGGACTGACCATTCTCACAATTTTCAAATTTTATTCAAAAAAACTCGAGCAAATAAAACATGTGTTAACAACACAAGTATGTGTATTATTAAAATAAGAATATATTTTTTAGTATCGAAGTGAGATATTTATTTTTCTAGGATTGCTATAAGTTTTTGTTCATCAGCTTTAAACTATATCATAAAATGTAACCCGACCGCTTATTGTAACATCTTTATACTTTTGAATAGCCACCATCATCCTTAAGGGTTGACAAAAATAGAAGCGATTTGTCTAACAAGTCAAGAGGTGCCTTCTTAATACAAGGACCACTTTTTACAACACTTAATTGTGGCTGCCTTATCTATTTATCATTTTTTTTTTCAGTATAGTCTTATAGTAAAACGAGAAAATTTTATAAGTGAGAGATTGATTGTTTTAAAACCAGAATACAAGTCTTGGTCAATAACTTTTGAGAGTTTGCTGCAACAATTATGAATTTGTGACATCTTTTTATGATTTCGATGTGGGAGGATATTTATTTCAATAAATCGAAACTAGTTACTAGAAACTAGTTTTGTATAATAAATAATCTTCAGATAGTTTCTCATACCCAATAATTCTAACTTTGGTACGTTTATACAATAAACGAATTAAAATAAATTAGAAATATAAAATCAGGTGTGATAATGTAATCATGAGTTAATTTAAAATTATGACTATAAACATGAGATTTGAACTGTAGGATAAAATTACTGGTAAGAGTCTTAAATACAAACTGTCCTGATGGTGATTTACAAATTATAATAATTATGAATTAAATAATCATTCATTAACGCTTCTTCGAATTTAGGTATATAATAATAATGTTTCTCAACAAATAAGTAAAAATATTGCACACATTTAAAAAAGGCTACTATAAAGTAAAATCAACTAAGTGACTTAATAAAAACAAGCGGAAGAGGATGGGACGGTATTAGTTTTATATGTCAAAAAAACTGACACTCGAGAGCGATTGTCGATCAGTAGGAATAATGGCTCAAAAAAATTATTTACGAACCCTTTCGGTAAGTAGAGCACCTGACTCGGAAGGCTTTCGCATTTCGTGGGAAATCATTTTTAATGTTTCCTCACGTTTTGCATTGTCATGTTTAACCTTACCAGTTAAATGCAATGTAACTATAATCCTAGGATTTTGAATAAGAATAATTATGTATGATTTTTTTATAGCGCTGGAACTCTATCCGTAATAATAAATAATTCAAATTTTAAGAGATTTGTCAGAAATAAACAAAAAAATTGTCAACTTCACCAAATTAATTTTAAATATTCTATATATGAAAAGAAACACACATCGCTAGACAAGTTTTGAGTACGCTAATAATAATAATGAATAAAAAAAAAGAATTCTATTGCTCTTTTATAAAGTTTATTTTTCATTGTTCTTACATCAAGTTACCCGCATAAGGCCTGCAGACACGCGCTAACACATTGATAATACTATCTGTGTACTTGACTTTTAATGTACCTTACACTACTGTATTCCGATTATGTACAGTTATTTGCTCAGTTATAGACAACTTTATCTGGATTTCAATCGAAATGGCTCTGCTAAGTCACAATATAAGCATTCTACAATAACGTTATTGAAAATTTAAACAAATAAACATGTGTTTTTATAGGTTGGCTTTTGTCTTTTTATTCTTTGCACTTTCGCTGGTTCATATAAGTTTATAATTAAAAAAAAACTTATGCTTAATTTCAAATATTCAATAATAATTTCTGTCATCGTAATACCACGGAAGCTATATCCCCTGATAATTTGATTGCTGTCATAACACCGGATAGGTATTTAAATAAGATTTAAGCTTATTCCATCTAATTGAATCCTAGCGCATTAACCCTTCTTAACCTATAATCTCCTTTATGGCCTCACGCCGACTTTAATGTCACGATCAACTGTCTCCTTACAGCTTTACATTTTTTATCTTTTCTATCACATCAGAGGCTATTTGATGCTTCTTTCTAATGCCAAGTTAATAGTAGCACGGTCTTCTGAGGTTTTCATAAGAAATATCTAGCTCTTCATATCAAATAAACTTATTGTTTATCTATTATTATATACATTCATAAAAATGTCGATAAATGAAAAACCAGTCTCTGTTCTATGTAATTTCATTGCAGGAGTTTAATGACTTTAAGTTAAAAGCTATTATATGTTTACTTAATTATAAATAATTTACAACAAAATGTGTTTAAATATTATGTCAAAAGAAAGCCGACATTATTAAACGATCAGCAAACTCATAAAACCGCATAACACAAAAAGTACTAAAACTTTTTATGTCAATAAAAGCAAGATGGCTACCAAGTTATCGAATTTAATTTTAACATTTCAAACATTCATTAGAAATTTTGAGGGCTCTACAAATACAAATAAAAAATACGAATGCAACCGCAAGTGAGGAAGTAAAAAAAATGTAGCAAACATCGATAAGTGCTAACTATTTCGCATCATTCTTGCGGAAACGCATCTCAAATTGCACGTCACAAAGATCTTCCGATTCCACGAGCGCTTTGGGATGATTAATTTTTTTTATCATAGAAATATTATTTTTATACATAATTGCAACATTGAAAATTTATTTTCAGAACACGAAGTTATTACGATTACAACTATGAAAGATCAGTCATAAAACTATGTAACTTATTACATTAGTGCCTTACAATCACATTAACTTTTGATATCAAATTTTTTGTTTGTATGAGATTTCGGAAACAATCAATTATATTAATTTTTGCCAAATAAGAAACTGGAGAGGATTAAATAACAAAATTATAATGTACATTTCAAATACATAGAGTAAAGAAAAGCCATTCATAACCTTCGAAATTTGATACTTTATAAATTTGCGGTCAAGTGGCCATGTTAACATCTAATTATAGCTGGTAATTGAATTTCTCTTTCACTTCTCGCAGATGTATCATTTTAATCATAACTTCATTCATAATAATTCGGAGAGAGATAAAAGTTTTATGAATATTTATCTTTTATATGCACTAAATATTGACTATATGTGTATGTTGTAACCAGTTGGTAAAACAGTCACTACACTTTTTAAAATCACACGGTCCCGCCGGCGTAGGATGTTGATATCCGACATTAATTATGCCATCTGAATCATATTTATATGCAATATTATGTATAACACAAATCTTAAATATAACCATTTAATCATATTTGATGCACTTATATCATAATTAGTTCAAAATAAATGTAAAACATGCATTAGTCCTAATAACTGACATTCAATTATCATAGCCAAGTGAATTACGTCTTTTCTTTATCCTGTTACATTAAATCTTACCCGAAGAACGGCTATAAAGCATTTGCATACGACGGGTCCCGTCTTAATGTCTGTCCGTATGTCCTGTAATTTATGCGCAACTACCGTCGACATATCAATTTGAAATTGAAACTGCTTACATGTTTCTGTTTTTATCTCGTCAATCATCGCAAATAATTCGTACAAAATGATATTGTTTCAAACTTGATATAATGTCAACGTGAGGAAAGTTTCTTTAATACATACGGAAATGATAGTTTTTGAGCAGTTTCATTTATTACAGGTGGCATATCAACATTAAAATATAATAAACAAATTTTACGACACAAATTTTTAGTTCAAGGTAAAATTAATTGTAGAACCAATAATTAAGATAACCAAAATCAAAATAGACACTTTCTTTATTCATAGAAAAATGGATAGTATATTAAAATGTTACAAATGGTTGATTCTATTGTAAGAGCTGATAACTACCTATCATTTTGAAAGGAAAATAATTAAGAGCTAACAACGACGTGAAAACATTAGATAGTTGCTTAAAATTAAAAGCAATATGAACACACAATAAATTAATTGGTAAAGTTTATATTATAAAAAATATTTCATTTATGATAAAAATTCTAATTAAATGTAAAATTTAAATCTTATTTTTCAACCTCACTGCAAAACGTGATTGTCAAAAAACTTTTAACGATAGGCTGATCGTGTAAGTTTCACCAAAATCACGAATTAACCAAGGCCACGTGCGATACATAAGAAGATTAGTTGTAACATATAACAAAAGGCACTACATTTTAATAGATTCCGGGATCCACGTATCGTTTCTTTATTACGGGAAGTATGGAAGTAGGAAATAAACATTTAAGTAATCTGTGAAGGTCTGCAGGTAACACGCAATTGGTAAACCGCTCCATGACAAATATTATTTAGAATATATTTACAATAGAAAGGACATGTGTTTTTTATAAAATAGTGATAGTTTGAATTTGTAAGTTTATTTTTAAGATTTCGACATAAAAAATCAATAGAAAAAATTCGACCTACTTTAAATTTTTATAGACTGTAATGTTAAACTATTAATTAATGACATATGCTTTAGTTTCTTATAAAAACTTTGATTGTATTATTCCCTAACTTTCTTAATCAGTCAGACCTCACGAACAGATAAGATTGTCAGAAATATAGCATCATGCAACGATTTTATACCTTTTCCTTGAATATGTTTATAATTTTTGTGTCCTTGTATATTCATAGAAAGACGGTTACAGCTATGTGTAAATAGCAGCTAAAACAACAAATAATTCAAAAAATACTTAATTCAAAATAATAATTACAACGCTGGTATAAAATAAAAATTTAAATATACTATATAGGTACATATTTATTTTAAAAAGTTAATCAAGGTAACAGAACATTGAAATATATAGACAAAGCCACAGTACAGATAATGTATTGGAGATATCTGACTTGAAAACCTTTGTCGCATTATCTGTGTCCCACATATATATGCATTTGGCTTCTTATCTACACCAACCGTCGTTTATCTTGTATAACAATGTCCTCACAGTAACATCTTAATCAACCGTTTCCAATTTCTACGGTATCTATATAGACAAAAGATTCATATCTGCAATCAAGCCGCTAATAAAGGTTAAAAACTTTATATCTGTTTTGAGTTATCGTGTTCGATATGCGAATGAACAGCCTTTGTAATGCTTTATTTTCATTAACGAGTGTTAAAAATTTCTTTTACTTGTTATTTTTATGCAGATAGTTAATAATTGTAATATATGGAGCTACGGAAGACTTAAACAAAACGAATTACAAGACTTCATTTTATTATCAATAAAAATAATGCATAAAAAATTTGTTGTTTTGAGACTATTTACGGAAAATGTAATTTCGGAATGCGCTCACTTATTGAAAAACAATATATACTAAAAATATATAAAAAAATACATGATTTTTACAACATTTGTACAATTGGAATGAATAAGTCGTCACTATAACACTATATTTTAATTACTTGCACTTAGTTTTGTTTCATAAACATTCGTTCCTATTCTATTAAAGTAATTAAGATAATTATTTTTCAATGAGTAAGTTTTATTCAGGTCTGTTTCCTTGCATATACAATAACTGTGTTTATGCAAAAGTAGAATTTAGACGACGAAGTCCCGAATATAAGCTGATATAATATATAAACAAGGTATTTAATCAGAAACGTTGCAGCAATTTATGTTAAAAAAATATTATATTGAAAATACAAACCAGTCATTACCGACGTTTTCAATACTCCGATATTTATATGTATACAATTTGACAATTTCAATGTCTATAATATAAAGCCGACTAACGTTAGAGTCATTAAAAACTTCCGGCACCAATAAAATGTTTTAATTACAATTCAAATCAAGTGTGAGGTACACGGACTAATTAGGACACATCTGTATTGAAAATACATGTTCTATAAATGTAAACATACCTTTAGACCAAAGCTATCGCTGCATCTTATACTATAGATAAGTTTCTCTTTAATTTATGTTAGACATACAAAAATATATTTGTAAAGGTTCTTAATATGAAATTCCTTAAGCGCTTATCATAATATAGATATTTATTTCTTTGGGAGAAAGAAAAAGAAAGGAATTTTGATAATAATTTTATTTTATATATAATAATTATAATTAT
>DVQP01002166.1:0-13197 GCA_018231745.1 Danaus eresimus
ATTTGAAACATATTAAGGAGTTAAATTAAACTGTATATTCTAATTCTGTATGAACGCAATTCTCTTGTATTCAGACCACATTAAACGGTGACGCAGTAAATTTCTTGCCCCCTCGCTAATCCACAGGGACTTGGCGAAACCAACTATTCATCATAACTGTTGACAACACATAAACACTGCTACAGCTTACAAGCTGAATCTCTGGTAATGAAATTGTCAAAGTTGCAAAGTATTCGCCAAGGTACCTACATACAAATGCTCAAGTTTTTAAATTCTTTCAGAGCATATCTCTTGTGTCATTAGTTCTCATTCTCATAAAATAATCACATTTATAAAGAACTAAAATACGCGTATAAATTGTTAGAAACTTAATTTAACTATTATATCAAATATCAGCTAACTATATAAGTAAACTGAGTTTCGTAACTCCCAATAGTTAAATTTCAAATCTAATGTGTTTTGTTGATTTCAAATGTTGAAATTAGTTTTGATTTTCATTTGAATGTTGAAATAAAGTAAATATGGTTTGAAACTCAACGAAATGAAAAGTGCCGTCGTGACTACTTACAAAACGAGATCATGATTGCTTCATTTCCAAAGGATATTATGCGAATATGAGTATTCCTATATCGTAATTCGTATTTCGGTCTGTGCTTTAACATAAATTGTAGCCATGTTTTATGGAATACCTGACAACATTCAAATTATAAATTATCTTACTCGAGGAGGTATTACATGTATAAGGACGTTAAAAAACTTACTCGTAATATTATGAGATTTATTTCTTTCATAATAATCTCAGTAAATTTTACCAGCGGTAGAAATGTTGTATATCCTTAAAAGATTAATTATTTTTTGGGCAAGCGTAGTGTTGAGAGAAAATACAGTTTTTAATATAATTATTGTTAGTTAATAATCACAGTTATTTCATCCTAATTATGTTACGTTGTTAAATGTTAGGTATCAGACAAACTTGGCGTCTTAATGCTGCTTTACAACTAATTAGATGAGAGAATATCATCACGAATATAGCTTAAAGTATATAGGTACATATTTTAGTTACGACTTAACAGAATCCCCCACCGACTTATAAATATTTCTGCTAAATGAGCTACGCACAACAACAATTATTGTTCACAGAGTACTAATTGGTTCTGGTGAAACTAAATGCTATAATAGACTTACAATTCCAGTAAATTTTATATCCTATTTACTAAACTACGTAACCGTAAGCTCTAGAACAGGAAAATTTATGAAAACAATATTTTAAATAGAAAAAGAACATAATATCTGATATTATAGGTAATACAAACATAGATCAAATTGGACACGGACTAAATATGACATATGTTATGAAATGAATTGCTAGGAATAAGGTTTTTGGGTTTCGTCTCTCATCACTTTCGTAAATTTGTTATAATATGAATGTCAACAACAAAAAAAAGTCTTAGAAAAAATAAATGAAATAGTTATTTATAGAATATTTGACAATTTATTGTTAGAAGGTATACATATCATAACTATGATTTTGTGATTAATGATAGCTGAGCGTTTAACGCGCATTAGATAGGGGTCCCTTAAACCTACGTTTGGGTCGCAAGTCCTGTTGAAGCTCCTCCTCTGACAGAGTTTAATGTATTTATAATATATACTCTTATCACTAGAGGAGATCACACTAGATATATACTCCTATACTAATATAAAAAAATCATTTAGTAGTCGATAAATAATATTTTAATAGTTAAATTTATTTCAAACTCTATATGTAGGTAATATAATTCTGTCTGATGATATCTGATAGCCACATACCACTCCACTCTTCTGTATCAGACGTTTCAATTAAATATATAAATGTTCTCCCTAACGACTAACCGCGTATTTAATTAGACATTTTTTCACCATTTATCTTTACCATATCCTGCTGTCTGGTGAATGATAATATAATATGATTTTTTAAAAAAATAAATTTATTTTATAAGGTGTCATAAATTGTAGTTAATTGCGTATCAAACTATTAATACATTCTAGCAATCGAATGGCTTTTACCATATAAAAATTAGTTAGAATTTCAAAAAGTGATTGTCAAGAGATATCGAAACAACGTCTGAATAAATATGTGTTATAACTAATATATATATAGGACCTTTTGTCGAGACACCGTCTCTAATTCTTAAGGGCAATGGAATGGCAACGTAAATTAACAATCAACCAACAGGCGTTTTTATAATCTAAACCTAACATATTAAGTTATTTTTATAGGAATTACCGTTTTACTTTCTTTAAAATAGATTTTCAGTGTCCCGACAACTTTTTTTGATTGAATATGTAAATAAGAAACGCCAAATGTTGTTTATATTGTATACAAATTTCATGTTTCTATGTTATTTCAGCACCAGATTTGAAATTCAAAACATATAAAATCCGCTTTTTAAAATACACGTAGAAGGAAATAGCTCATGAATAACTTGTTAGCCACAAAAAGAATAGAAGTTCTATAAAACTAAGCTTTAAGTTTCACATACAATTAATTTAGTTTAAATAAAAGCTAAAACTCATTTCCATTTTACCATTCGAACAAAAATTTGAGAGCAGCCGGCTTAAATATTTATAACAACTATCATTTTTAATTCATATACGACTCCAAAACCTTTTTATAATGTCTTAATTTTATACAAACACAATTCAGTAGTTATGAACGTTAATAAATAAGACAGCATTTATAAGACGTCTTTCAAAATAATTTCAGCATGTCATTCTTCTTAAGAAAAATGACAATCAAAGTCACCAAACCTTGTCCAATTAAAATAGATACTACAGAAACTACAAGAATGTGAGTCAAGGTTTTTGAAGTAGGTCAAGGCACTTGAATGGGAAGTGACGTGTGACGAATTAGTTTTGGAGATAGCTTGTCAGTATCTTTTCATTGTGGACACATAATACGTGATCCTCAATTTTCCACTTATTTTAAAACCCTATTTATAAGTCTAATTCTTTTTAAAAACCTGCATACGATCCTTAACCTATTTCGTTTTATGAATTCGTCAAAATAGATTCAACGTGCAATTTTAATCGTATATTAATAATTTGTAACAAAACTCAAAATTTCGTAACTTTTATATTAATTTAAAAGTCGCAAGACGTTGCCTTAACCCATTCTGATCATGACGCAAATATTTATAAAAAATAAATTTTCTAACTATCATTTAGATTATTGTATTAGACAGCCTTTTTAAAAACACGTCAAATTTGAAAACTCTTAGTACTTTGAAGACGATTTTTAAATTTCATATGGGAAACGAAATTGAAAATGTCACTCACATTACATTGTTACCGGCAACACCGTAACCAATAAAAAGATTTAAAGTTACACTAAAAACGATAAACTCGTATAACTTCATTGCATTTTCTTACAAAGATAAATCTTAATAACTATATTTTTTGATCATTTTGTTTTGCCTATTGTTGCCAAGATAACGGACTGACTATCACGCTTCAAAAAGATAATTTAAAATGTATTTAATACAATCGATGTTATGTAAACATAAAGTATAAAAACAGTGGCTAAATCAAAAATAAAAATCAATCATAATAAATTGTAAGCCAATAAACCATTTCCATTAACAGAGAATTACTTGACCCGACATGATAACTGCAAAGCCGAACATATGCCATCGGTTAATAGCCAATTAGCTTTCAAATTACACTTAGAGGGTATTGCTAATACGAAGAAGTCTGTATGGAATAGAAATGTAATCTGATTTGAATTTATAAGTGATATAATTATAATGTTAGGTAAATTATCAAATCTTTTCGTTTCAATTAGTATGGTATTCCTTACGTCAATCCAACTTTGTATTAAATAATTGGTTAGTTTCACGCTAATTGATTTACCATAACTTACATCTAAAGGTAAATTTAACTACAACTAAAACGAATGTAGAAAAAGATCTCGTCTGCCCGTGATTAGGGTTGCTCTGCTACGTAACTGAAACGTCGGGAAGTTGTAGTTTTTAAAATTAAATATGCGTAGTAACGTAAAATACGCGTAGTAATCCCAAAATTATTATTTACATTTCAATACCAATAAAGATTGAATCGAAATAAACCTTTTTCATAATAATAGGATCTGTTTTTCATGCTACCGACAACATTTACTAAATTAACTACATTTGAAAAAGTTGGCATGAAAGATAGTTATTTTAATTGACACTACAAAAAAGCCAGTCACAAAAAGTAATTCTCAAGTTGTAAGATATGGTAAAACTTTGAGACATGCCAGTAAAATTTTTGTTAAGTGCTATTTATTTTTCAGAGAGCGGTTGATATTGTTATTAAATAGATGTGAATTAACAAATTACTTCATATAAACGTTCAGAGTTATCAACATTTCGGAATGAGAGGGTTAATGAATACATTAATCATTATTATCTATCTCCGGAGTTGTGAAAATTGTCTGTATGTATATAACAATAGTCTAAATACTAAGGCTTTTTCGTTGGCCTAATGTATATTTTTTTGTGAAATGTATTTAAAGGAAATTAGATAAATTGAATATGCAACATATGAGTTTTACTATTGTAGCAAATGTATGTAATCAAATTGTATATATTTTTTGGCAATATCAAGGTCGAACTTAAATTTAAAAAATATAATTTCTTGAAGTTTAAACTCAGATATAAGATGTGGGATTTGTGTTCACAATTGTAACTATTGTCTTTAGTTTTTTAATCATCTTATTAATTACTTTTGATATTAATTTCAAATTGTTAGTTACAAGGAAACTATGTAATATTTCAGCAGAAATAAATGTTTTTTTTTTTTAATATTTCACACTATCAGATGGATGTAACTCAAAAATCTCGTTACCAAAGTTCATGAAGGCAAATATAGAACACATTTGAAAAAGCCTTTGGCTGGTTCCGATGGCTGGCCCGCCGCCAACATCTAGCCATAATGTTAGATATCTCGTAACTGACATCCACATTTAGGTCATAATCATATCTTATACGCACTAGATATAAGCATTAAGATGTGAGAAACACCACTCTCATAAGATTTAATATATAAAAGTATTTAAAATCCCTTTTCCGAGATATCGCACGTAATAATGCGTGAGATATGATTTGAAAATCTACCAATATTATGTAGCATGTGCATATAAAATTAAGGTAACTTTTAAAAATAATAAATTTAAAATTTATTGATCCAATTACTTTATTGTCAAATTTGTAGTACAATCCAAGATAGGGAGATTTAATATTTCAAATTTCCTTGACAGCTTATCAACTAAGTTATGCTTCAAATAAACTTAAGCCGTATTTCTTTAAAAACAAAACACATTATTCCTATGATAATCAATACTGCTGGTATCCTAAATAGATGTTTTTTTAATAACGCTGAATTATGACACAATTTCAATGTCATAGTTATTAATAGAAAGTTTTTAATTTTAGTATATTAGTTTATAAAATACTAAGGCTTTGCAACGAGGTACCTAGAATATATTGTTATGTATTTCGGCTTCTAGTTTTATGATCTATCACGGGTTTGTTAAATGTTATAAAATTGATAAAGAAATATGCATCAAATATTTAAGATAAATAAATATTAATATAAGAAAAATAGTCGACCGAAATTTTTATATTTTATAATAAAATAAATTCGCGACTAAAACTATTTGTTCTTGTTATATTACAATAGAAAAGTTCTCATGATTCGATTCTAATGAAGTGGTTTACTTATTAATGTTTAAAATCATAAATCAGCTTGGGTTATATTTGCCGGCCTTATGGTCTTGTGACGAATGATCGTTAAAAGATTTGGTGGGGAATACACAGTTATTTTAAATATCCACATAGCGATTACACAAAATCTATGATGCAACATAAAACAGATATAAAAAAATAGAAATGTGAAACGAGAACAATACGGCTTTTGTTAAGGAAATATTCTGGTTTTAGTAACTGGTTCAGAAATGAAACTAGTTTCATGATTTCACCAACTTTATATGATAAAGTGGAGCGCGGCGCCGACAATAAAATACAACCTTACAAATGTCCCACACCTTTTGTTCAGTAAAGCGTGACCTTTGTTTCAATGAAATTTAGAAAAACATAACCGAGACTAGAATATATAAACATAAAACGAAGACTTACTGATACAATCTTAAAAAATGATATACTCATTTAGACTTCCAATAGAAAAAGGGACATTTTATACCAGATGTTTATTTTGCTGTGAAAATTATGCTTCGTTGATTTTCAAAAACATGTTTTTATGCAATTTAACGTCGCAGGTAATAATAGATATTCAAGCAAAAACAAGTGACAAATATGAAGAGATTTCATTACCTTTGAGAATCTTATCATGAACAACTTAAAAATATACTTTACATATAAGGAATAATCATATTATTTAATATTTAATCCTATTTTTATATTTTACTCTGTCATATAACGTATTGTCGAGTCGGGTAGATTCTAATAATATTCAGAAACATACTTCCCACAAATTTTTATATTAAATTCATAGTAAATATTATACGTTTAAATTATAAGTATAATGTATAAATGTTATCCACTTTAAGATTATTTTACTTAAAACGGGCTATATATAATTAAATAATAAATATTCTTCCATCAATATAAAGACTTCCAAATTAAAATGAAATACGGAAAAATCCAAAGTACTTTCACAAGATAATAAGAAAAAAAAAATTTATATTTCTAAAATCACTTGCGATATAATAAAAAAAAATATACAAATAACGATACAGAAAAAATACTTAACCATCCACGACGCTTAATATTATATATCACGTGTTTATTATTAAATAGCGAAATCTCTTTTGTATATATCAACTGTCGACTTGAAAATGGCATTATTAATTTGACGTATGTATGTATGTGTGTTTTTGACTGTGGTACGCAGATCATAAACGGATTGACTGATTTCGATAATGATTTTTCGTCTCAAAGCTAACTAGCTTCAGTTGCGGTAGTTCTCAGCTATGTTTGATTAATACAAGTAGAGTAGTGCAAGAGTGTCAGTTCGTTTCCAAAACTTTGTAAGGCATTTTATTGTTTCAATATCCTATTATATACTACTATATATATTTCCTACAATTTAAAACTACAACACTACACCCTAATACTATAACATACAATGTTTTTAGATAGAATTTAGTAGTCTCTTCAGCATGCATGCAGCATGGTCCACGGTGGTGAAAATACCAAGGGTTTATTTTAATGTACTATCAGAAAAATCTTCTTTTTTTCTTAAATAAAATTATATGAATTTTGATGGCGACAGTTATTGTTTTTTTTTACATGTTGTAAAAACATTAAAAGCTTAATTTTCGTTATATGTAACAGTTGTAAATCAACATTACTATCAGATGTTAATCACCCATGCTTTACTGCGATAGCAATAAACAATTTAATCATCGTGAGATAACAATATTATGTATAAATTAGACTCTTCTTTAAACATGTTAATATAACGGATACAATTTTTACAAATCCTAATTATCTAGTTAAATTAAAACATTCTTTTACTGTAAATAAGACACTACTTAAAGTTTGTTCACCTCTACTTACAAACTTTGCTTTCATTGTTATCATTATATCAACCATAGCATATCATTAATTGAAATTATTACTCTGAGTACGTAATTAAATTGTTAACACATGAATTTAATTACTAATAAAATGTTAATATTATTCAATCATCCTATATTACCCAATTCAATTTTTTTTATTCTGATAACAAAGCACAAATGTCACATAACATTCGTCCATGAAATTAAAAATATAAAGAGAAAATTTAAAAATATTGTTCTTATCGTAAAAACAAAAGACGGCCAAGGATCGCGAAAGAGTATTATCTTCGACAGGCTTTTTTTTCCTCTATTTACATTGAAGAATTACTACTACCACTAATAATACTAGTACAAATCTAGTTTAAATTAAAGAACATTTGTTATCAGTCATATCCTGCTTATTGATATTTGCTTGTATTTATTAGACATCTAGAACAAATGGGAAAATCGTTTTATTATAAAATAAGATACAGTTTTTATCCACTACATATAGCAACATGGCCATCATACACAATATAACACTGGCCATAATACTTTTTCTTCGGTGTGAAATGACCACACATAAAAAGAAAACAATTGGCACCACAGACCTAATTATTTTGTGTAAAGAAACATTTTGTCTCGTTTACTTTGCAACCAAACCAAAAGTAACCATTATTTTTGGAAACTAATATCACATCTACAAAAAAAAAACAAATAAAATATATTTATTACACAAAACTAATGATAAAATTCGACTTACTTTTTTATTTTTTTTCCATAACAAAAAATTGCACATACCTTCGCTGTTACCCACTTCACGTAGCAAAAATAAATTATTACTAGTAACGCGTAGCTAACAGTTCAGAAATAATTTGGATGGGCCATCTATCCTTTATTGCCATCTACCCCGGAAGTACCCATTATATACAAATTTGTACCTGGTTTGGTAATTTTTGTGGTGGTTTATATTGAGTTGAAATTTGCTGTCGAGATTGCAGGGTCAAAATTACTTGATAAGTCTTAAGATAAATTTGGAGACCAAAAAGTACAAAAACATTTTATTATTATCTAAATTACTATCACTATAATGTAACATTCATCAATTTTATCGAAAAATAAATCTTATAATAATTTAATTAAATGTGTGAATCATATATCTTGTATAATAATATTTTTGCATTCAACTCTGTCCTAAATTCCTAATTGCCATCCTACTGTTCCCTTCTCAAAACGTTAATGACTTGCCCAATTTTTGCTTGAGTCCTATTTTAAAATAAAGTTTTCCGAATCTTGCCCTTTTGCTACATTAAATATAACGTGAATGAAATTGATTAATTTTTTTTTTAAATTATAAGTGAAATGTAATTCTTACTTTTCAAAAATGGGTTGGGTCTCAAAAAGACTATTAATTCTTATCGTTTATATTGCTAATTTAGTTTCTCTTTATACCACTTATTAACTTTAAAAGTGATAAAAATAATGCCCCATAAAAAATAATAAGTTATTGAGATATGCTGTACGAGTATAATGTCGTCTTATAATGTCGTCTTGTAAAATATACGATTTTTAAATTTATTCAAAAAGGATTATAAATATTATAGATATTTTTTTTTACTAATTTCAGCTTAAACTGCATTATCGGTCATTAGGCTACGTCACTAAATTCTCGTAGAACGTCCGCTTCAAGCGTAAAATATGAGAAAATGCTGTTATCAGCTTTTTATGCAGCTTGTTAAGAACACTATTGGGAATATTCACAATATTAATTACATTTTACGTATATTCACATGTGTTAATGAAATACATATGCCCTATATTTATACTGTCATCTAGAGTAAAAGAAAATATAATACATTATACGCACACTATGACCGTAAATCAAAAAAATTACAGTCCCAAATCATAATATTTAATCTTATAACTCCGCGAAAAGACCTGTAATATTTCCCAGACATGCCATGGTTGCATTTAATGGCTTTATTATCATATTTTTACACAAAACAAATAGCTATAAAATTTCATTCGTGATCTACTCCCACTAATATTGTTGAAAAATGTGCTCTCGTAATGAGATGCGTGGTTAAATGTTATTTTGCTAATATATAATTGTGTCATAATATTTCATGGTTGCTAAAAGGTTTTTTTACTTGTTTGAATAGCCAGTATATGAACTTTGTTCTTTTTATGTATAGGTAACATGAAAATTAACAAAATGATGACACCCACGTCTCTGATGATTATTTAAATAACAGTCTTCTGGTAACTGTAAACACGGAACTCTGAATACTGGCACACTTGTTCATGATTGTTGTGGGTACGTATTAAATTCTTTTACTTGCGATATGAATTCTAGACAATTTACGATTTAATATTTGAAATTTTAATAATTCTTCAGTTTATAGCTGTTGACATAAACATGTTTATATATATTTATACGATATAAATATATATAAACATGTTCATTCTTTAACAAACAAGTTTCGTGTCAATATGAGTTTGTGTACTATTACAATTTTTTTGCTTGTTACATTACAATTAATCGTCAGCCAAAAACTACTTATTATTTATTCTGATTTTATTAACAAAAATGACTTAGAGTTTTTTCAAACCACGTTCCCTTGGATAATTGATAACATAGGATCGGAGATTAGATTAAAATATCACTTTAAGGACAGTGAAAAAAATTCGGGACCAAGACAGTGTATTCTGATGCAGTTGAGTAAAAATACATATCTTCAAGCTGAATATCTTAAATGTGAGGCATCAGGGAGAGAAGCCGCTGAGTGCATCAAACTTTTCCCAATAAATTTTGTTAAATACTACAATTGTCTTAAAAATAAAGTACACTATTTTGTCAAGTTAGCAGAACGAGAATTCAAAAAAATAAAGTCAAGCTCATCGCCTGTAATCCTTCTTCCAAGAAATCAACCCATTCTTAATGTTGTACCACCAGATGTATTACGTAACATATGTCAATTGTATCCACGTAAGAAGCCGAATGGGTGTACCGATCCAAGCCCAGCTCCAGATAATAAAATAGGAACCAAAAACAATACTCAGGCACTAGATTCAAATAATTCAAATCCAAATAACGGAACATTTACAACACTCGAAACCGAGGATATTAACTCGACAACACAGGAGATCCCGGGGCAATCTGAACAAACTTCTACAGCAAACAGGGAAACAACTAAAGATAACCAGATAGCTAAAAAATGAAATAACAACCTACATTGTCGCAAAAAAATAATTTTAATTTAGATGTAGCATTAACTAATCTATTACATTTAAGGAATCAAAATAACAATCAAGGTATATAGCATTGTTAAATCTTACACTCCTCTGATATTCTCCTGAACAGTCTTTGTATTAATTATATTTAGTTAAAATAAAGATATTTTTTTTTTATGTCAAATGTAATTTTACATAGTATGAATCTTTAATTAAATTTTTCATTCCGAAATTAAATCAAGCTGTATTTTACGTGTACAAATAATTTCTTAAAAATATATGTTTTTATTTTGTAATCAATTTCCATTGCCAAACTTTCACTAGTGTAAATTTTTCAAATGGTACATTTACAACACAATAAAAGGTGTCCGTTTTTGACGATAGAATTAGACAACGAACAGGTTATATATATATTTTTTACTAAACTAGTTCTCCCACTATCTATAAAATTTAATTTTATTACTATAGACGTTTCTTGATAAAACAACACTTAAAAAGTAATAGGCTCGTAGTAAAAGTAAGATACCTATTATATATAAGCTAGATTGCTAACTGTTATTTCTCAGCAACATGGCATTTCGAATACAAGTTATAATTTTACTCGTTGCAGCATCGTTTACCAGCTGCCATAAGCTAGTGACTATTTTATCGGACTTTACAAGCAACTCGGACTTATTATTTTTTAAAAGTACATTGCCCTGGATTGTTGATAATATTGGTTCTGATATAATTTTAGACTATCACTTTAAAGACAGTGGAAAAAATTCAGGTCCAAGAAAGTGTGCTTTATTTCAACTAAAACATAATGCATATTTGCAATCTATATACCTACAGTGCGAAGCGCAGGAAAATTTAAGACAGGTATGTCTGGATCAAGTATTTATAAACAGTAATGAACTACACAAGTGCATTAGATTGAGCGTCAACAGTTTTGTAAATCAAGCTGAAAATGAATTTAATAAAAATAACCCATCTAAAACACCAGCAATATATATTTTGGGGAAGAAAAATATTATGGATATTAATCCCCGAAATGTTTTAAGAGAAATTTGTAATTTGTTTGGAAAGAAAAAGCCACATGGTTGTATGAATCCCAGCAGCATGCCAAAAGAGCTTGAAAATGGTCCAGCAGATTCCAATTTAAATCTAAAATCTACTCCTAAAATTAGCGAACAACCTCCTCTAACAACAGGAAGTGAAAGTAAAGGACACACCATCGAAACTTCCGGTGTGACAACACCAGGACTTTCCACATTTTCTTATATGAGTCCATCTTCGTTTTCAAGCACAAATTCAACTGATATTGTAACTGAAATGTCTTCATCAGGAACGACTTCAAATCCTAGAAATAATTTTATGACTGAAGGTAGTTCTGTTACCAATGAGGCTGCTTCCCTAGGTCCTGAACAAATAACAAATCAAGAAACGACCGGATTAAATAAAATACGGCTTGCGAGTACATCCACAACTTTAGCTTTAGAAACAAGGCCTTCGGTCACTACGTCGCAAGCAGGTGCTCATATAACAATGCCTCATAAAATAAAGCCGCCAAAAACAAAACCACACATAACAAAACATCCAAAGCAGAAACCTTCAGTAACAAAACTACCAAAACCACATAAAACAAAATACACTGTAACAGAACAACCAGCAACTGTAACTCTGTCCCCTATTAAAACTGTTGCGACTGAAGCCACGCTATCTCCTTTAGAAACATCATCACTCGAACCTACGAATCAAGCGGAAATTACTAGTCCAGCAAAAGAAACCTCATTTACATTCCATTCTGAGAATTCTCATTTACCTTTGTTAACGACCACTCAACCAGGAAGTACTCCAGATTCTAGTGATCCCGAAAAGTCCCAAACATCAGGAACGACAAATTTCTCAATGATACCTTTGAACCCTATTAAAACAACTGCCTTGGGAGAAAATTTTTCACCAAGTTCACCGACTATGACATCCATGACAGCGTCAGGTAATTCTCAAACACCGAAAGTGCCCGGAGAAAATTCTGCTAGTGCAACTACACCTTCACCTGGACAGACGCCTTTACCAAGTGGAACTCATCCACCAAATCTGACATCTCATCCTGAAGAAAGTCCAGACTCAGAAGAATCTGCTGAATCAGAAGATACACATCCACCTTCAGTAACGACTTCCCCCGAAGAAACGTCCAAACCCGAGAATGGAGCTACTGCCTCATCCGGACAGACTAGTGCACCCGCTGAAAGTCATCCACCTAATATGACTTCCATGACATCCACGACAACATCAGTTCATTCTCAAACACCGAAAGTGCCCGGAGAAAATTCTGCAAGTGCAACTACAGCCTCACCTGGACAGACGCCTTTACCAAGTGGAACTCATCCACCAAATCTGAC
>DVQP01002167.1:0-13197 GCA_018231745.1 Danaus eresimus
TTTTTGTGTGTATCCTAAAAAGTAATATTAATTTTCTAAGTGCTAAGCTATGTTACTTTTCGTATATTTCAATTTGTTTCTGTATAATATTAAAAGCACATTTATAGGAAAGTGTACATTCATGTTCCATTAGAGTCATTAAAAACTTTCTCAAAATGGTTTCTCAGATTTGCACGAGTAGTAGACTTTGAACGAAAGCATATTTTTAGATTTTGGTTAATATTTTTGATATTTTCTTCGGAAATAAAAAAAAGTGTGTAAACGGAACTTTGATGCCATTAACTGTATCAAACAAAATGTTTTTTGAAATGAAGTCAATCCGTATAGATAATGATTTTCTTTGAATTATTTGCCATCAACGTCTTTAACCTTCAATATTCAATATTCCTAGGGTCGGGTTTTAAAAATGTAATCCGTCTTAAGTGAATCAAATTCCCAAAATATAGTTGTGCATCAAGACTTTATCAAAAGATTGGAGTGAATTTAACGAAATGAAAACTTCCAAGGTACATTAAGATCCAGCTCCTGCGATGTTATCACTGTCGAAAACTCCAAGAAACAAGTAACCTACGGAATTTTTAACTCCGCTGCATAAAGTTAGTTTGGATGAAAAGAAAAAAGTTTTGCGAAATCGACCAAAACTTTTGCAAAGACATCGTTGACCTGATTACAGAAGCAGTATTGGTATAATTTATCGAATAACCTTGTAAGTGACTTGATACCAAAGATTTTAATTTATTTTGGTGTCATTGGGACATGTAAATTTCGTAATTTTCAGCTACGATAAAACCTATAAATCCAACTAATCAAAATAAATTTTACTTTCATAATATATCATAATTCATAAGCAACTGTAATGTTCCTCGCTGATTCGCTGCTGCAGTTGAACATATAAAATTGATTGTTTTCGTTGATAATAAAATGTATTATTTCTATTTATAGTGAACATGGGATCGTACATATGTGACGTATTGAATATTTTTACGTCACATGTGCCAATAAATTGAACTTATCCCATCAGTTTCTTTTGTTTGATGCTGCTGAGGATTTTTTTTTGCTAAAAGTATAATGACATTAAAGGTTTGTGTGGACGTATGGCAGATTAAAGTTCTACAGTAATATAGCCAGACATGAGAAATAGCACATGAAAAACAATTTATTCCAAAAGCTCCATGTACTCGCCCAAATCTTACGGCATTATAATTTGTATGTGTATGGAGTCGTTTCAGGCAGACTAAGGTTGCTGGTGGCGGTTTGTTACCATCTTTTAATCCACTTTATACATATTTCTCTTAGCTACACTCGTAATTCTTGGGACTATCAGATTTTTTCTGAATGGGTACGGAATAAGTCTAAAATATCTGTCCATAATTGATAATAAAACATATGCTCACTCTTTGCATTTGTAGTATAAGTATAAATTGACAGCATTTACGAATGAAATAATTAAATGATAAGTTTGACCGCAGTGTCTTAATTGATAAATAACAATATTAATATCCATGAGCATTTGTATTATATATTTATTTCCGTTCTGATTACAAAAACAATCCGTTTATTTGCTTAATTAGCCAATCATTTGTTACCTGATGTTTGTTTGATGAATTTTAATATCGTTTCAAATGTTATATATGTTATAAATGTTACAATACCTCGGTTTATTTTTGTCAGAGTGTTTTCTCATTTAAATATAAATTACCAAAAACAATGTCAACTTGGTTAGCCATTTGCGCTATAGTTTATTCTTTTGATTAAGATTTTTTGTTCTTGATACTATCCCGGATGTCAGACATTTATTCTGATGGTCTTAATTAACTTTCTTATCTTATTCGTCTATGAAGCCATAAAAAGATAAATTCTGAATTTTTTTGTGAAAGAAATATAGTTCTTAAAAAACTCACTTAATTCCCGCTATTGTTCCAATCTTTAAAGTGCCTCATCGTAGAAGTGTTTTGTAAATTTTATTTTATTTCATGTCCAAAAAAAAAACCTACAGTAATAGCAGACAGAAAGCAAAGAAAGAATTTTCACGATGTACTTCCATATTAAACATAGCTCCCGGGCATTGCAATGGTAATTAAAACTTGAGGGTCCAACCTCTATACAACAAGGACGCAGATATGAATAGCACACAAGAGCGAGAGGGACGACATGACATATGAAATTCACAGTTTGTAGGTCAATTGCAAACAGGGGTTGAAACTTTTAATAAGCCATTATGTGAATGCCAAATCGCTTTGTGTATTGAATTTAGATATAATGAGTTAATATGACCATCGGCCTGTGAAGATACGAACTCGTGTTCATAATTAAAACTTAAAAAGCCAAAAGATAAATTTTGAATTGCTATGAATTAGTACGGACAACATTTTTACGAGGAAATTTAGACAAATATTGCGGCAGTTATACCATAAAAAAACGCCAACAATTCACGCAATTATGCAAATTTTGGGCGATAAAATGTCTGAATCGCGTCGTGTGATCCGAACGATTTTGTGAAAGTGGAGAATTAAATTAATGGCTGCATTTACATTCGAGCGGTATTTAGCGGCCCTCGTAAAGTAGACTTCATAGAGTCTACACGACACTTTACTTTTTATAGTTATTGTTTTATCAAATCTTAAACAGCATATAATTGAGTTGGTTAAAGTGATTGTTCTAAAATAACACAGAGACAATTTTAATATGTTAAAACGTAGAATTTGTTGTAGTAGGGTTTAGGGTAGTCGGAACCACTAAAGAGGTTCACTATGACGTTTTGCTATCTATCAGAATTATTGAGAGAATCAGTGATTGAAAAAGAATCTCAATAATGTAATAAACAGGATCCTTATGTTGGTTATGATTATCTTATCTTTCTTACATTTTCGTCGTATCGATCAAACACTTGTTACAAATACATAGTTTCTCTATTTACACTTTATAAATAAATATTGTGTTAAAATTATATCACCCGTATCTCCTGTTTTATGTGTTGAATATAATTTTCTTATCTCTTGCTCATTATTGAAACTTTCATACTAAAAATATAATACAACTTCAAAACAACTTTGAAGGTATTAAAATAACAAGAACGCTTCTTAAAATTTATTAATCTAAATAGTAGGAATGACCTTTCAGTTCGTGATTATATTGTTATCGGAGTGTCTACTAACAGATCAAATGAGAGCTATCATTTGAATATCCTATCGCATAATTTGTAATTATTAAACCTCATACGTATTTTGATTTCCATACAGTTGTTGATTTCAATACAGTTGTCAAACCACTCGACGTTTTGATGTTTTATCTGATTTAAAATATATTATAAAAGTAGTGTAATCACTGATCAAAGGGTACGTTGAACGTATGATACTTTTAATCTCCTCGTGTCTGGACATAATTCTGTGTTGGTGCTGGCTCGGTTTTCATATAGCTGTTGTTTTAAATAAAATTACTATTTGTTTCCACCGGAACACCGTCTGACAATTAATCAATTTAGTAATAAAATTCAATTAAAAATACATTACTCTGATGACGGACCGTTTCGAAGCGTCATTATCAATGAAAAATGGTTTGTTTGTGATATTTTGTACAGTTGTAATGACCATAAAATTAATATTGTGCAATATATAATATAAATTCTTAATTTGAACGTTATATGTTCATAAATAAATTATCATTATATTGATAGGAAATTTATTTTATTAATGTGTTGCGGTGGAATGGTTTATCAATTACTTTAAATTGAGATTAGGTGTTAGGTGTGCTGTGCGATGCTACAATATATACTAGCTCTGTTTATTCATTTCTATTTTTTACCTAAATCAAAAATCTTACTCCTTAGGGTTATTAATGGATATGAAATAATTAATTCATTTGCGATTGTCTTTAAATATAATTTGATACTTAAAGTTTCCGAAAACTAACATTTACATGATTTTGTGTCATTGTTGAAATATTACTCGGCCTTAGTGACATATCAATCACAGTTTTAGTTTTATGGAGACATCAAAACCAAGAAGGCATATGTAAAATTTATGGCAAAAAGAATCCCAACGAATGGTCGTAAAAATTCACTTTTTATTTATTATTTCCACGAGTATCGTAAAGGGACAATCTAAGTAGGTTGTTATATTTACGCATTACGGATAAATTTTGGAAGGAAAGATGGTACATAACACGAAATTACCGCCCAAGGGAAAATATGAGTTAAGGGAAATCCGAGGTGACGTTTTTAAGCTGTTTCTGTTGAGGCTTGATTTAGGTAACGAATCCGCTGGATTTCTGTGTCAATTTTGGGGTGACTTAAGATGACGCAAATTACAATTTACTTCGATATATCGATATCGGGAAGGGATGTGGACGTTTGTATGTGTATTCTATCACGAAAACTTGGAACTTTACTCGCCTAACTGGATGTAATATAAACAAGTTTCAGAGTATTATGAATAAAGGACTGAATAATTAACTTAAATGAAAGTTATTTTTATTAAAAGAAATATATTTTACAATATTTTGCTTCAATAGAATAAATATTTAAAATATTTTTAAACTTCTGATAACGTACTGATTGGACATCTTCTTATTTAATACTGAAAAGAGGATTTCTCAATTATTTGTTTAATAATAGTTTAATGCACGGGATAAAACGTTAATGTATCTATATGGTTGCATTAATTCTTTTTAATTAACGTTAAAACAGTAGGTTAATACTCAAATTAATGAAATCATATCCCAATTCATAGATTCCATTCCAATTGTCGTCAACGAAGACAAGAACTTCAAATTGGATTACACTCGTCAAAGTACACCTTTGAAATCAATCCATCCCCAGTCTCCAATCTATTGTTCCGCACCTCCACACGGTTTTCCAATTCAAAGCTCATCTTGTAAGTCTTCATTTCACTAATGCTTTGATATTAATTTTTTTGTGCTGCGGTGCAAACAATTAATCGAGTATTTTTCTTTTTAGATATCTCTTTTATGATGAAAACGAAAATTCGGTTTGTGAATTCGAAATTTCTTTTCAGTCTTTTGCTGTTTTATTGGTTCAACGCTAATTTTTGTACATGTCGAGAGAAGAAGCTCAGTTCTGGTCATAAAGAATATTTGATTCAAAAGAGTGTAGGGTCAAAGTGCATGTGCTTGGAACCAATCCAATACCACGCCAGCGACAACTTCATTAATAGGACGTAAAAACAAACCTACGAGGATAACGCGGTAAGCATACAGCGCTCTTTGTGCGCCAATCAAATTTCTGCAAAGCCGTAAAAAACTGCATTTCTGTACAGCGCTGGAGCGCTTTTTTATTCCAAGTTTCCTTTTAGGTTGAGTGTAAATTTACTTTTTGTCATATTCTTTGTGTTAAAACTGGAATACCGTACGGAGTCCACTAAATTCGTTTTTATTCTTGGATGACAGCGGTTACAGCGTTTGTTATGCATGCTGGTGTGATGCGTGCTTTTTAAAACAGGAAGAAACTTTCTTTGGCCAGGATTTGATTTATTGCATTTTTTTTCATTTACAATATTAAATACAAAAAAGCATCAAAAGGGTGTGGGTGTATATCGAGGAACTCTTTGAATAAATATAAGAATATATAATATTTAAGATATTTCTACGGACACGTTTTTGGTAGCGTAGGGTTTGTAGTAGCCATCAAAACTTAAAATTAACGAGTAAAATTTTAATTAGCCAAAAACAGCAAAATGACCTTTCGCTGGAAATATAAAGTTCCTCAAAGATTTGAATGAACTTTTCGTGTATTATTGTACCGGCTTTGTTACCGAAAACTTTTACTTAGAATAAACGATTCACTTCGAGTTGTAAACAAAATTTTCGTGAGATAAATGAAATATCACATCATCGAATTTGCAAGTTGCGAGAGTCCTGAGGAAAGAGAAGGAAATAGGGAAATGTATAAGTATGAGGGAATAGGATGAAACCTGCATAAACCGGAGAGCAATGGTAAGAATCATTTGTTTAGATTTCTTTCATTTTTATGATAAGCCGGAGGAGCGTGTCTGAGCGTTAAGTGCTGCCTTCAGGTTTATGATTTATTATTCGAATTATCATATGAGAAATGAATTTCACATTTGGGAATATCTCTAATAGTGTGGTTTATATATCATTTACTGTGTATAACAGTCGTCTGTTCTCACGTTATAAAATTTGTTTAATGATCCGTTTATAAAAATCGTGAAATCTTAAGTGTATTTTAAATGTTCCGGGTTATATAATTGGTTGTTATAATCGACGTGTATAAAATCTGGAATATTGCTAATCATGTACAACAGTTTTTTATATTGGATACTTACGTATTAAGCTCGAGGTCAAGACGGAACTTGTGGTTGAAAGCTTTGATGAGCAGTGACGTGCGGTGAAAGTGCTTTCCAGTCTGTAACAAAATTTACTAAAGTTATATTCGTTTAGTATCAAAAAACACGGACGGAAGGACGGACCACCAAAACTTGTAAACCTAAAATTTTCTTTACTGAGCGAGCGAGAGTTTAAATAATATAGTCCTAATAATTTTTGTTGGAAGTGACAAACCCAACAGCTTAATTTCCACTACTCAATAAAGTTCATGGATTGCATTAATTTATATCCGAGACAAAGATATTCATCACTTTCAGCTCACACCCCGTGAGCCTGAACCACGATTTTATTTTTACTAAGGCTAAAGTTTTAAAATATTATAATATTTTATGTACAAGAAGTTAGCGAAATTACATTATTTATAACAAACATTTATTTTGTTGGAATCATAAAGAAAGTACTATTAGAATTATACAAGTAGTAATCGTTATCATATTTTGCTTCAGAATTAAAATATTTTGAATCACTCACATAGAACTCATTATGTAAAACATTTAAACATTTCTACTCACATAGTCTACCAGTACACATTGTATGTTCATGTTAAGGAATGTGTAAAAACTTTTTCCAGCTAAAAGCTTTACATATATTTAATTATATAATGACTTACATACATAACATCTACCAAAGTCAAAACTAACAACAATAAAACATAAAATAAAGAGACATTTGCACACATATTCGTATAACGACTCTCTGTGTGCAATGGCTTGAAAATTTTATTGTCTGAATGTCTCTGAAAGGGAAACGTCATTTTACTAACTTATCTTTTGCATTTGGATTTTCACCTAGTTTACACAAAGCTATTCTACGACGTTGTTTTTTGACGACCGGTAGACTTTTTGTTACAATTAAATCAAAAGAAACATTTGTCGAAAGTCAGCAGAAAACTTAGATGTATGTAGATTTTCGCCGTCCTTAGCCCTCTTGGCCTCAAAAGCAAAACAAGTTTCTGATGTAGGTCGAGGATGGCGAGAGTGAGACGGTGAATTTATAACCGATTCTTTTTCATGGGCAGTAATTATAAAGCACTCCGTACAAGTAACACTACAGGAACGTGGAAAATTTAATTTCTATGGTTTATTTTTCGTAATATCAAAGATCCCCCGTTCTTTGTTATTTGATGAATAGAAATTTAGATCCTATTGTCCTGAATATAGAGGCTGGAATCGTAAGTACAATAATGAGAATGTTCTTAGAACGTTAAGTTCTGCGGAGATTGTTTGCTGCCTTTTTTATATATAATTGTCTTTTTGTAATGAAAATAATAAAATAATATTGTATAATATTACATAATTAATTTTAAAAATTACTAGACTAGAGCGTTATACCCAAAAAAATATTAATGTTTACAATAGGCTTACGATAAGTAATTAGTACATACGGCCAAATGTTGGTCAATTTTGTTTTTGTTATTTATTGATGACAGTTTAAAAATTATCTGACTATGTACTTTGGATATCGTCAGATAACAATGTGTTCAGTGGTCCACATACTTGTACCAAGAATTAAATAGTTGCCAGCCATCTTATCTAATTCAATTAGAGAATTTTTTTAATTTAAAAGCTTTTTAAAATAACTAGTCTTCTTCACGAGCGAGAATCTGTGGTCTAACAAAACGCTGATGAATCTTTATTCTTACTTCATCACACGTCAACTTTTCATACCCAAGATACATTCTCTAACTCATGATTCCTTGCTCATTTTCTTAGTAATTTTATGTACAGCAAATATGGTTATACAGCAGCAAAAATATGTTAACATATTTTTTTACTTGTATTGTTCTTTTTTTACATATTAATATAATAACTTACATAAAGTGACCACTTTGTTTTCAAAGACATCAAAAATGTAAAGGTAAAAATTTATATTCGACAAAATGGAATGTCTTGGCCACATAATAAAGTCCAATTTGTCATAAGGACATATCAGGAAAGACATACATTGTATTCACAATGTAATTAAACCGTCAGAAGGTATATAAACAATGCCGGAAAATATGTTCCACAAATTAAATTACTCTTGCCAAATATTATGTGACGAACCGCTGACGATATATGGAAATATTTTGAAAGAACTTTCCAATAACTTAATTCGTGAAAACATAACGACATGCCATTTGACTTTGAACCTTGAGACGAGGCTTAAATGACACATTATCAAAGAACACTCTGGATACGCGATAGTGCTCCCGGCTATGTGCGAGGGTAGGATACCGCAAGCATCACTGAAATTTAATAACCCTTGGCTTGGTTAATGACTGAATGGCTGGATAATAATCTAGCGTACGGTTATAAGAAATCGTCTTTTACTTTCACATACATATAACTCAAATGTTCTTCAAATGTTTTGTACCGCATTTCATATTTAATTTTTCTAGATAATAACAAGTTGAAATTATTTTTATCTCACTGTAAGTGCATTGGTTCGAGTTGAGTTTCTAAGCAACTTCGGAATTCTGCGCTTGTCTGTGAACAAAGGCGGCATGTCTTATTTATCCTAGATGTTGCTTGTAGTTAGTTGTTTTAATTTACTTTTTAATAGAATCATTTATTATTTCACTACCGCTGGTATGGATTTAAAAGATTGCTAGAGTCAATTCCTTTTAAAAGAAAAGATAAAGAAGACATATGATTTGTTTTTTAAAACTTATACTTAATGAGAGCAATCAAATGTATGAATCTGGAAAATAAACTCAGTCATTGAGCACAGAAAGTTTTATATTAAGCAGTGCAAGAAACCTATACAGTTAGAAGCATATAAATTGCAAGTAAGCTAAGAAACTTCTTGATTAATATAAATAATTTATAACATTATAACACGAATCACCGGACAAATGGTTATGAATTCTAGACTTCTTGGGTTGGCGAAACTGTTTCAACATGGAATTCATAAATAGTTAATTTTATACAAGTGTTATACATAAAGCAATCTTATTTCTCAGAGGAACCGCTTAAATTCCGTGCTAAATATCACAATGAGTATCGGTTAACTGTTAACAACGTTCTTGACTTTGTGCGGTTAAAGGATGTGTGCAAATAATATTCATGATGAAAATATAATTACATGAAGCGTTCTTTATTACATTAACTGCCATAGTAAACAGCGAAACTTCTTCGTCCCCTCTGTGTGATGTGTTCAGCTAACCAAAAAAGCGTCTCCAACGATATTAATGAAATTTGTAACACATTCTTATACGTGGAAGACAAAAACTAATTTTGAGGGAGTCGTTTATTAAATTAGGGACCTCCATCGCAAGTGAACCGCAAGACGCGAATCGACAGCTCCACTTCAATGGTATAATAAAATCGGGAAGAGGTTACTCTAAACCATCTAACTTATAACTGAGTTAGCGTTGGTCATAGTTTGCTCACAATTTTCTCCGGTCATTACTTCCATTCCTTTAATAAATGTTAAAGTAAAAGTGTTTACTATTTCGGGGAAATTTAATTATTAACTCGCTTGTGAATTTCACTGCATAAAAACAAAGATTCCTTATAGTTCAATGCAGCTAAATGCTTTATATGAACGAGGTTTGTAAAGATGGATGGATGTTTGGTCTCTGTCAACCGAAATGGACTTAATGGATATTCAACGCAGTTTAACAGGAAATTCTCTAGAATGACTGAATAATATACATTTATATGGTTACATTTATTATTATTTTAGATTAATTTATTAAATTTACACTTAATTCTACAATAGATATCCTGATTACATAGTGAAACGCAAAGACTTAACGAAAATAAGTTTCATTGCAGCAATAACAAAGAGATTAAGTTGAAATATAATTTTGTAAGTACTATCGAAAGAGACTACTTTGAAAATCTCAGGCAACCTTCTCGCAGTTATTTCTCAGCTCTGACTTAATCTCAGCGATTATCCGGAGGCGGTCGGATTTATTACTTGTAATAAGGTATTAAAATTTACGTCTGAAAAATTATGCATTATAGAAAAATCTATTTAATTTTCTAAAACTCAATTACTTCTTTCCTTAGCTTCCTATATTATACACGCTACGTTTTAAGAGTAATGTTAAATCGAAGTTAGAGTTTAGTAAACATAAAAAATAAGTGAAATCTGTTAAATTAAAGAACAAATATTAGAATTGAAAATGGAAAGCGATTAAAATTTAATAAGTTTCGCGATGTACATCCAAATTCAATTTGCGGATCAAAAACAACCTTTTACGTGACAAACTTTTTGTTATTAATTTTAAAGTTACCGAAGCAGTGGAGCATTCTGACACAGTTACTGAATATCGCCGACTCCGTTAGCCGATCCTCTCTTTGTTCATAGAAGAGTTCGCTAACAGCTCTCCCGATAGTTTTATATTGTTTACAGGCCTTGAGAAATAAATTGCTTGTGTTAACTCAATACAAATTCGAGGAGGTGAAAATTTGTATTCGAATTTCGGCTATTGAAATGCATTTGGTACAAAACTTGAAAACGACGTTTGTTTGTTTATTAAATATATTAAAATATACATGAATGATTTAAGGCCCTAAATTATAGAACATTAATAATGTTGCCGGGTTTTAAGTGAGAAATCCCTAAAGGTTTGCGTAAACCACAGCTTTCAAATACAAATTTATAGTCCGTACCCCTGCGACACTTGAGCTATTCCGATCTGTTTACACGGGAATAGGGGCAACCAGTTTGCGTAGGACTGTTAAAGGGCATTAGGAGTGGACGTACGCAAATATCTGTAAAGATTTAGGATTCCATATCATACGCTCTCCTTCAGACTGCAAACAGAATCTTTCGCATCTGAATCCGTTATGAATTTTGAATTCCGAAATAAAAAAAAAATTACATCAATACGATGGAATAAATATAAGTGTTCATATAAATGTAACTTTTATAAACTTTAATTTCTTATTACATTTTATTTCCCGTATACCTTTGCTTGTATGCAAGAAATAACTTAAGTGGGTAGTGTAAAGAGGATGTGTTATTCTTTATGAAGCGTGTGGTAAATTATTTGGTATAATGCAGCCATTGTGATGATAATAATATATCCGGGGCCGGAGCGTGGGTTGGGTCCCAATCAATTCAGGCCGTGATTTAGGTCTTGGGTCATGATACCGCTTTTTAATTAGGAAAAGTGGGTAAGGTTGTGTTAACATATAATGTATTGTTTTCTATAACCTTAATAGTGGACTCTCTTAAGGTCTGTTTGCTTTAACCGTCCCCTCCGAAATTAATGTTAGTTTTCTTTTGCCATATATTTTAGGGGTGAAATGTTTCTTTTAACATATTTGGTATTAATGTAAACCTTTCTATATTGTTTAGAAACTCCAACACTTAGTGATACAGGAGATGCAGACGAAAAAATAAAAACAAACATTAGATATATCTTTTTTATTTAAGTGTATGAAACGGCACTTTGTTTTGAGATAAGCGCTTAGGCCATAATACTTGAGTATTCGAGAAAACACGCAGATGTACGGCCGGCGAACTTACTGACTATAGTTTCCGGATTGTGGACTTTAGTCCTTATATCTTAGGGCCCATACTTGTTATGTGTACACATTTTAATTGTACAGACAGCGACATACAGATCGTACTTAGTCTTGAAATATAGCTTTTACTAATGCTCTCTCTCGTTCGAAACGACCAGTTACTGGAACTCAAACAAAAAGATCCCTCACACTTAAATTTCTTTGATATGAATACACTGACAATCATAACTTACGAATTTTACAAACTTATTGATTTCGTGTGAATATTTTGTTGTATGTGATGATTGTTTTGTTATTTTGTTTAAAATCAACACCCTTTACGTGTCCAATAGTTCAAGCTGAAGCTGTTTAAAGTTCTTTGTGAAAATATAAAGTCCAGTATCTAGATGGTTAGACGAAGAGAAGTTGATGCACCGAACTATTCTTTAAAAACGCTGAAATGGTGTAAGTTTTCAGCCAATGTTTTAGTTGTTGTACGTGATAAAAATATCACTGTACAAGAATAACGTGTTTGTTTGAATCTTTCTTAACAAAATATACGATTTTCCTTCAAAACTTATTACCCTCTTGCGTTCAACTACAGCTTCATATTTTTAGAATTGGAATAATATATGGCGAGAATTTTCATGTTTATACATTGTGATTGTTGTAGTGCCAAGTACATCTATATATATATATATAGCCATATGTTGTATATAATGTGCAATGGTTAGGGAGTTTTTAGAAAAAAAATGTTACATATCTTAATATTATACTTTAATATAAAAACTAACAGAATCGTTATTATCTATTCACATTATGATATCCTAGTTTTGCTTTATACTGTACATTTTTCTTAAGATCAAACTGAGGTTAGAGTTCAAACTAGTTGCAGCAGTAGCGTTATTTAAATTTAAGTAGTTAAGGATACTGAGAATCGCTTGTCTTTGCTTACAAAAATATTTCAAAAATGTACCGCGATTTACTATCTAGTATTTTATATATATGACCATTAAGCACATATTAAATTGAAATATTGTTAATAAAACAAAATTTTTCGGATACTCGTTTTTTTATTTATTTATATCCCCACGTATCCGTTTTTTAAGGTATCTTTACGGCAACCGTAATCACTCGGATCATGGAGATATGAAAAAAAAAACACGTAGTTTCTGCAAAACATAGTTTGATTTAAATTATAACACCCGAAAATTTAACAGGTCGTCAAATGTAGTAAAATAAATGCTAACATAATTATGACCTCTGTGTTGTTTATAAAACCTTCACGAAACATCAATATTCTTGTATTTCCATTGGAAATATTATACCTAAATATATGTATATATATATATATATGTGTGTGTGTGTGTGTGTGTGTGTGTGTGTGTGTGTG
>DVQP01002168.1:0-13197 GCA_018231745.1 Danaus eresimus
TGTCTGTCAGTTGGTCCTGTTATTTATCATCTATAGCCAACGATTTTTTAATTTTTTGGCTTACCGCTCTGAATGCCGACAAAATGCGCTTACAGGGTCTCGAGGTACTGCTATATGGTGAGGATTTGTGGTTTATCAAACCGAATGTAGTGGCCTGGTTTGTCCATTGTGTGTTCAAACACTGCTGACTTTGACGCGCGCCTATGATTGATATCTGAGATTTGTTCTTTAACCATTGTACCGATGCTCCTCTTTGTCTGTCCAATGTATGACAAGCCACAGTCACAATTGAGTTTGTATACACCCACTTGTTGCAGAGGAATGGTACTCTTGATTGGTCAAGAATTGGCTCACTATCTTGTGTGGTTTGTATACAGTTCTGATTGAAACCTTCTTCAAGATCTTGCCTATTCTGTCAGTAACTCCCTTCACATATGGTAGCATCGCAGGTTGTCGCTCAACTGTGGGTGGTTACAAGTGGTTCTTGTGATGCTGGCGAGGCACGAGCAGGTTGTTGATGGCGAGAGCATGGTTTACATGCTGCAGCTCGGCCTCTAGATGGTCAACATCACAATGGTGTTGGGCTCTTTGTAACAAAGTTTTGCCAATGGTAGCTAACTGAATAGGGTAGTGGTGTCCGTTACCATTGAGATACCTATCCGTATGTGTGGGTTTCCTATAAACAGTATGTCCCAAAGTATGACAAAACTGTTTGGGACATACCATATAGCAGGATCTCGAGACCCTGTAAGCGCATTTTGTCGGCATTCGGAGCGGTAAGAAAGAAAATTAAAAAATCGTTGGCTATAGATGATAAATAACAGGACCAACTGACAGACATCAAAATCTCGTCTGCCCGTGATAACGGTTGTTGTCAAGTAACCGAAATGTTGGAAGCATGTGACTATTAACAAAAGTAAAGAACGCGTTGTTTATCCGAAAAATATTAGTTTTATTTGAATGAATAAATCTCGCGAAAATCTTAGATCTCAATATATCTTGTTAATATACATATGTACGTGAAAATAATGTAAAAGAAATACCACGGAGGACAAATAATATAATTTATTTTACAAAAAATAAAAAGCGTACATTATATAAAAGTTTAACAAGATTCATTTAACGAAGTAAACGAGAAATATTTTCGACAACCTAGATATGAAAATATATGGAAATGTAGCAATGAAAGCGTGCTATGACTTGGTTGAGCTATTTTAAATTTGACCGAAAAACACAATTACATTCTGTTAAGCATTCAAAGTAATTTGTTTTATAAAAAACCATTGAGGTTATATCAGTTAAGTCACCATTCGATTTATGACATGTAAAATCTTTAAACAAATCTCATATAAGTATTTATCTTTAAAAATAATACATTATGCCCCGTTGAGTTTTACTTAAATCTTACCATTTTATCTCATTTTAAGTCAGGTAATATTTTCAAAGCAACAAAATCCATTAAACACATTTAATGAACATATACGAAGTATAAAAAACTAACAAATTATTTGAAAATAGCAAAACAACATGTTTTAATATTCTTTGTTCTTTCTCGTTGCTCTTACAAAGTAGTTCCCTCGAGGTCTCGAACATGGTAAGAAAAACAATTATTTTTACAAACAGTTTCACAGAGCTAAAACGAGTGCAGTAATATAATATTCTTTAAGGAACAAAACTTCAACATATAAAATGCAATTAAAGTTAAGGTATATACATTGTAAATTAAAATCATTAAAACAAAACAAATAAAATTTTTTAAAGGTAATAAAATTAATTAAATTTTGGTAGCTAAGATATAGTGATAATGGTAGTGTAATAATATTTACAAAATTACAAACGTAAATCAGATATTAAAAAATGCTTCACGAGTTTTATAACGTATACAAGGACTGTTCTTGTAAATTTTATTTGACATATTGGATCACCACATATATTAAATTAGAATTTCATCGTATAAATATCTTATACTATAATAAGAAAATAAACATAAAAGCAAGTGGTGATGCGGTATGCCTGCTTGATGAGTTTTAATTACCGCTGGGGTAACCAACTAGAAGTGATTGCGTATCAGCACCGCACTCCTCGGTTCTTACTTAATTAATTTGTAATTGAACACCTATAATTAAATTTATTGATTTCGTAAATTAGGATTATAGTTTGACTACAAGTCAGTAAGCTGAATAGTATGTACAATATTGTTTTAATTGTATCATAAACAAAGGGCGAAGAATTTTAAAACAACATCAATTTTACAGAAGTAAAATACTACCAAAGAACAAAATATTGTTCTTGAGGAGATTAAATGAATATTTTATTTTTTTCTTTTATTTCTGAGAAAATATTCTATAGTTCTTTGTAAAAATTACCCGTTTTTCCTGTACTTTAAAATTTTTAATTTACTATATTATTTATGTGTTTAACTATGAATATAATATTTAACAATTTTAAATAGTTAGGTTCATATGATAACAAATGATTACATATTTGATTAAAAGCCGCTTTTGAAACCATATTGGTATTACAACGTAAAACTCTTTTTGCAAATATAACTGAAAAATCCTTTTGGTCCTTAACACATAGTGATATTGATTTTATTCTTGTGTAATAATAATAATGGCTGGTTACCAAATGGTCAGCTATTAAAGTGTGTAAGTACTTATAAAACTTGTTCTAGACCGTAATATATGGAAATGAAATAACCATTTTTTAAAGCTTTAGCTTTGTTCTATGATTGAATATATATATTATTTTTATTTTTGTAACAAAGAGAAACACTTTCAATATGTACGTAAGAACTTAAAATGATTTCTTGAGAGCTCAGTTGTTAAGATTTTATCACCGATTATAAAACAAAATATAGAGCAAAATTACATCTGTTTTCATTTTTTAATTACAAACCTAAATATTTAACTTAGTAAACAGTGGGTTTATGTCTTGTAATAAAAACTTTTTGTTCAGGTTTGACTTTATTGATAAAGAAATTAAAATTAATTTTGATATGTTTCAAAAACTTACGTCTATATGTATATGAAGGTAAGCACCATAATATGTAGTCTAGCATAATCGTAATAACTTCAAGTGCAATGTCGCTTTCGGAATTATTCAAATAAATGATAGAAAATGGAAAAGAAAAGCGGAAATCTCTACCATACAAAAATTGGTTACCTATATCTAACTGGTTTACTGCGGGCGCAGAACCGTCCTATCATTACAAAACGGATGAGCAAACGCATAAACTACGGCCACATTAAAAGCGGAATCTTTCAAAACTTTGTTATCAAATAAACATACAAAATTTTAACGTATACACAGAATTTAACTGTGCATCGATATCAGTTTCAAATTTTGTGTCATGTTTGGTAATATTTAAATTGTCGTAACAAATATTAGCAATATGCAAAAAGATGAAAAATAATTAGGCTTGATTTAGTCAGATATAGTTAAAGGATATTCTTTAACCATGCGAACTAATTAGACTTCTATATAAAATTTAGGAAGATTCAATATCAACCCAAAAGTAAAAGAAATTAAATTTATTACTCAGAACTTAAAACGACAGTAGATCGTTATTACTTATCAATATTTAAAAAATTAAAATTGTTCTCAATCATCGCTGTCAGCCATGCAAGGTTTTGACTGAAATGGATGGAATATAATATAAACATGAAGGATATCAAAAATAGTAAAGAAAGATATTAAATTACTCCACGTATGTATACAAAATAGTGATACTATTACCGGCAGCAGGTTTCTTCAATTATTAAAACGTGACGGCTAACAAAACTCTGTTGACAGTTACAAGATAAATAAGCATCAATTTTGTAAATTTCGTGACAAAAAAATACGCAGTCGTTTAAAAGCATTTAAGATAATACGCTTGCTCCTTCAAAGTAATTAATTATTATTATCATTATGTATATATGTATAAAGTATTCCTTTCGTCTCTCGTTAGATATTTAATTTCAAATCGTATGACTACGAGATCTGTAGCATTTTGACATTTGAAGTTAATATTAAATTAATAAATTACTCTTTTATGAAATGTGCTACCCTAAAGTAATGTTTTTTCAAAACAATCACTTTCATTCAGACCCGACAACTCAAGAGATATTCCCGGATTAATTAATTAAAAAAGAGGAAAATTACTGCGAAATATCATTGTTAAGAGTCAAACGATTCATTAAATTAAGTAACTTTGTTCCACAGTTAAAAAGAGTAAAGTATAAGTAAGAAATGAAAGGCTTTCTAATAAGATTGAGTCACAAAAAATTACCTTATTTTTATATTCAACATAAATTTTATGAATTTTGTATTAGTGTTGATTGATAATTATTATAGCTAGCGGTTGATGCTTTTGTTATTCAATATTAAAATGGCAATGTATTAAATTTAAAATATTTTTTGCCTGTATTTACTGTATGCACAGAGTAACATCACATTTTTTGTTAGTTTATTTGTTTATTTTTTGAGATAAGAAATCTGAAACTTTTATACATTCGACTATAACTCTACAGTGATATTAAAATATATATATTCTTTTTATTTTAATATAGAGGCGGGCTTGAACTGTAAGAAGAAACAACAGTTACAAGTTGCTATAATAATAATTAAAAATTAGTGCTAAAATATACTAGCACCAATACTGCCATTGCTACATTGTATCCTTTGATCTAATTGCAAAATTGTCGTTTGGAACCTGTAATTGTAAAAAAAATATTATTTATCTTAGAACTTGTTATTCAAAACAGTGGGTAATTTTTTTATGTTTACAAAATATTCTAACTGCATTTAAATGTTTAATATTTTCAAAATTTTATGTAAATATATCCTTTGTTTTAATTCTACCCTTTTCTACTCTTTATAATATTAGCATAATTATTTTTTAGAAAAGCAGTAACTCATTAAAGTTTTTCGATGCGAGTAAAAAAAACCTAACAAGAAAATATCCACAAAATTTTAGTACTCTACAAAGAATATGCTGACGAATATAGAAACGTTTTTTTTATCGTTTTTTAATCAATACCATCATAATCGAATAACAGTAACGGAAATAATATGAATCAAAGAACCCCTAATTAGATATAACCAATCTTATCAGTCGTAACTGTCAATGTGAAAAAATAATATGTGGATTTATAAGAATTTTAAACCTATTTTTTCAATTTTACTTTTTCAAATATCGTTTACAAATGTTTTCGTTTCTTATAAATTGGTAATTGGTAATTTCTTATAAATATGTAAGGCTTAAAAATAGCTGTAAATTTATGTAGCTACAAAAGTTACAGTTATATATCTATATAAAAAATATATATATTTTAAAAGTCGTAATTACACAATAAAAAAATACATTGTTAAATTTGGAAAAATTTAACATGCAATATTTCTACGTAATTATGGGTAAACTGAGACATGAAAGTAATTTATCAATGTAATAGAAAGATAACCTTTATTAAAGTCACCTTTGTCGGGGAAATTACAACGTAATCGTTTTTCCTTAGATAAATATAATGACGTCGTTAGCAAATTATATTGTAAGAGTTCACTAAATTAAAGTTTTTGTAACTAGATATCCAATATGCAAGATATAAAACATAAAATTTCCAAAATTTTATTATTATTATTTTTTCAATAAATAATAAAGTATTTTTATATAAGAGCAAGAACCTTATAACCGTAATAGTTTAAATAAAAAATCCTGTTTTGCTTTGGATGCAACGAAAGCTTAGTTTATATAAAATTTTTATATGTATACACATAAAAAGAAAGTGCTGAATAAAAAATCACTGAAAGTTGGAAAGTTCGAAGATTAATACTAGAAAACAATAACTCTTTACCCACTTACATTTTTTTTGTATTGTCAAGAAATAAAATATGGAAAGAACCATCGTAACTGTTTTTCTGTAAGTATCGTACCTTTATGTCTCAAATCATTTAATACCTGAATTTGGTATCTGATATTTTGTTTTGTAATTCTATAAAAAATATCAAACCATGCTAAAGAAAAAAGAACATACGTACATCCTTATTTAATATCCTTACTTATGTTGTATTTATTTTTCTTTATTTCTAAAAATTTTATATAGCTTGAGCAAGGATAGGGTTTTCTTGTGGCAATATATTTCAAAACAACAATGTACCTTTTGAAAAAGCTATTGAATAGGATTGACAGGAAGTCCATCAATCATGATCATATAATATATCGAAACCAGATCCACGTATAGCACTTTGACAGCACAACTACTGCGACCCTCTATTCTATGTCGAAAATTTATTACCATCCATGCAAATTGAATAGGATATTGGCCATTATGTTAACAGTAGGTGGTAATGGGATGTATGATCCATAGGCAATAATATATTACATTAAACATAATTTAAAAACCTTGGGATCATTTATTATTCATATAGAATATATTATTTTATGAATCATTTACGCTTAAAAAAGTGATATAATAAAGTTTGAGGTAAGTATTTCGGTCTTAAATGGTAAGAATTAGTATAAGTATATTAAATTCGAAGTTGAGTTTTAATATAATTTATTGTAAATAAGCTAAACTTATTTAAGTATAAAATTTAATTAAAAATTTCTCACATAATTTATAAAAAAAATATAGGTTTATTAAGTTACAGAATTAGACGAGTTTTACCCGTCTCAGATATTCAAAATGTATATCAATGAAAGACCTTATAAAAAATGCTTAGAGTTATTATCGATATCATTCACATTCACTTAAAAAAAGTGATTATTATAAATCTTGTTCATATGACAATGTTCATACATCATGGTTAGTTGTGAAACTGGCCATAGTCTACCTTAATAACTGAATTAAAAACTTAACTTAAAATAAGAATTTTATCACTTACCTTTAACGTATATATATTTATCTCCTACCAACATAAATTTTAGTTAACGTGTAATATTTAAACCTAGATTATATAAAATAATGCATTTTTTATACTCACGTATATTTTAATCATTCTATTGTCGTATATTTTTGTGCATCCAGACGGGAGCTATATCAGTTTACTTAAAGGTATTGATTTGGTCTATTTGAAGGTATCAGTCGAGTCTGTCTCGCTTTTAAGTGAGTGATATTGATTTTTCAAACAAATGTTTAAAATTAAATGGATAGGATTATGGATTATGATATATGAAACTTGTGAAATATTTTTGTTTTTGTTTTAATGATATAATGTCTAAAGTAATTGTTACCAAAACAAAATAAAGTATTAAAATTATTACCCATTCTTTGAACATATTCATATTATTTATTATTTTAATTTAAACAAGAGGGAATTAAAACATATATTTTTAACCGATCTAATAATAATTTCAATTAAAAATAAAATTATTTTAGTTCTTTTGAAAAATGCACTCTTTTGAAAAATTTAAACTTCAAGAAAAATTAAAATGTGAGAGAAAAAATCATAAGAGGTATAACAAGGTTTCCCTTGCTTTTGTTCTCTGAAACCCTCACTCTTCATTTGCCAATGCCTTCAACTGCTATTTATTATATTCGTTTTTATTCTTTTTATTTGCTTTAACCTAATTCCTTTTTTTAAATTTGTAATACCATTAATCAAAGCTTTAGAAAAAACCTTCAGAAGATTAACAGATATTTTTTACTCTAATTTTGAAATACGAAAAACCAAAGTTGATAAAATTGATACTGAAAAAATATACCCATTGTTTAATTCTAGTAATGAAAACCTTCGTCATTATCATCATCATCATCAGCCTATCAGAGCCCACTGCTGAGCAAAAGCCTCTTTCTTAAATCGAGAAGGTTTGAGCAGTAATCATCACGCTTGCTCACGACGGGTTGGCGATTTTAAACTTATAATTTGAAATTATAAGTCTAGGTTTTCGCACAATGTTTTCCTTCACCGTTTGTCAGCGGTATGTAAATACTCTTAGAAAGTACATATGACTCTGAAAAACCACATTGGCACTTGCCAGGTGTCAAACCCGTGCCCTTATGCACGAGAGACGGGCCTTTAACCTTTAAACCACCACGACCTCCAAAAGCCTTTAGATACATAGTTTATCGTTATCAGTTTATTAATTTTTTTTTTCATTTACAAGAAAAATATGTGTATCGGTTGTTACAAATTTAGGTTAAGGTATAAAACACTAATTTCAGGTGTCAGCTGTGACGTTGCCAAATATTGTTATTTTTATCAAATAGGAATTCTAAGGCAAGGCGACAGCTTTTCAGACTATTTTGTAAAAGTTATGTTTTGATAAAATTTTGGAAATGTTAAATATTATTTCGTCAAACAAAAATTAAATGCGGATATATTTCGTGGCTTCAACTTAGTCTAAGACTTTAAAAAAAAAACAAAAGTAAGCGTTTTTGTTGAAGGACGTACATAGATGTCGTGGGTGGGTAGAATTTTGTTTAATTCGTTATGTATGATGTGTGTAACTTTATTTTGGCGGAATGTTACAATTCAATTTAAAGCAGACATGTTAAAAGAATTCATTCAAAATGTTAATATTTACATTTAGTTTAGACTACCATACTTAATTAAATGTATAACATGATTCTAAGTCTGAAATGACAGAACCTTTAAAATGGCCGACTAAATATTCTCATGCTTTTAATGATATTATAAAAAAAATAAAATAACTCGTTTCCAATAATCTGAAACAAAGCATATTATTTTTTTTTTTTAGTAAAAACCAAAAATCAAAAACTCCTACTGTTTTTGTTGGAACATAATAATATCTATAGATGCTAAAGGTAACATAAATAAAAGAATACAGCTCTGTACGAGAAAACTTAAATCCAACGCGAGCGTAATTGCAAATGGTGAGAGTAACCATAGAGGAAAACTATCAATAAGCTTTTACTTGGCATGAGAAAGGAAATATCGTACAGTTAATAGAGACTCTCGTATTACTATGTTAACATATGCATTTACCTTATCTAGTTAAATAACTATATCTGGTTATAATATACAGTTATTTTTTTTAATAATACACGAGTACAGTTAGTTACACTGGGATGCTCGCCTCTATTAAGGTTTATTTTCAAAAACAAGAATTGAATAATAGTTTTTTTTTGTAGTTCGTATTATGTAGTTGTTTTGAGGGATTCAAAATTATTATTGTTTGACACAAAAATTATAGCAACATTTTAAATGCTTTTATACTTTTAGTTTCGATTTCGAGTAAACAATAGAAGTTACCTTTCTTTATTGATTAATTTTTTGATCTAATTGACTAAAATATATTATTAAAAATAAACACATGATAAAAAAATATTATATTTTCACATTAACGAAAAACTATTTTAACAGTTTATTTATTACAGTAAGATAAAGTTAATTAATTAGTTGTGACTAATTACTGACTCACTTATTTACAAGAAAAAAACTACAATAAAATTTGCAGTCAAACTCAATCTACTAAAATAGAAGTATAAGCAGAGTATATAAAAAAATAATAATTAATTGTACACCAAAATGGTAAACGTAAGGACCAAGAGCTGATTATCCATGATATTACTTATAAACAACTTGCCAATTTTGTTATGCAAAATCAATCATAGAGAATAGAAAGCAATTTTCCAGGCAGAAAACTTTGTTGATTGCCAACAGGTAAGTTTGAAATGTAGCGCTTCAACGTTTTGATTTATAAGAAAACTTTGTTATAAGTTTCTGTTCCATGTAGAGTTTAAGAATACGTAACTATAGTTATGTTATTAACAAAATGGTATTTAATAATTTGTCAGTCAGTTTAAAATTATGTTTTATACATTATTATGTTATGGTTTTCAAAAATCTTTTAAATTTGTTAACGACGCAATGACTCACTAAAAACCGTCTCCTAAGAGGCATGTCGATATAAACAAAACTCTTGTTCACTTTATTCATCAAAATAAAGAAGAGCAAGTTTAACACAAAATGCTTAAATAGACCCTTAAAATGTTTTGTGTTTATATGTCACTAGGTATTTTATTTTCAATATTAATTTAGGAATAAAAGTTTAAACTATATTAACTAATATACTTAAATGTTAAAAATAGCACTTGTTATAATTGAACCTAAAATATATAATTTATGTCTGTTATAAACAGATGATAACGTAATCATATCGTATAAAAGGATTGTAGCATTATTTTATTTTCTATTGTTTTTTATATGGATTTGACTGAAGTATTAATTAAATAATAATTATTTAAAATTGTAAGTAGAGATTAAGATTTATAATAACTACTAGTAACTTAGTCTGTAGCTTCAAAGTTACGCCTCACTTCTTGTTGCACATTTTAGTAAATGGAAAAAAATAAACATCATAAGTTTAAACAATACAATGTAAAAGAAAACATTTTCATATTATCAGATATTAAAAAATATATTTGAAAATAATGGTTGTTATGCGATTATTGCCGTTTCAGTTTAATTTAAAAAATAAAGATCATTATAATAAGTTAAAATTTTTATTTCATAGTCATTAAGAAAATGAATACATAATCGACAAAATATAATTTTACAACCACATATATTTGTTATGTTTTTGGAATCTAGGATTTTATGTTGGTTATAAGACAAATTTGTTTACAAAGAAACGAAAATACAAAAAAAAACATTGTAATTGTTCTCATGTTTGAAGGAAATTCCAACAATAAAATAAAGCAAACGAGGGTCAACAAACTTGGAAGCTTCAAACACAATATAACGTGATAGGTCACGAACCAGTAAGCTAGAAAGAAAAATATTTCAGAAACTAAAAAACCTATAATAAAGAATTTTGAAAACAAAATATAATTTGTAAAAAGATTTTAGTTACTACGCGAGCCTTTCATTGACTTTCAGATATGAACAGTTTATACTTTTTTGCATTTTTTTGCAAAAGTCAATACAGAAATAATAAGGACAACATATGCAATGGAGACGAAGTTTTTTTGTATTTTGTAAATATATTACAATAGATTTTTTTATTTACTATTTTTACATCAATTCACTTTTACAATAAATGATTTTGTGATCCAAAGGGAATACAACAAACAAGCCTTCTTAAAAGTTGAGCACAAGAAGTTATATATAAAATGTATTTGTAAGTTCAACATTTATTTAAGAATCAAACTAAATAGTTTTTTATCACATTTACTCCTTATTAAGTTTTTTAATCCAGAACTATTAATTTATAATTTGAAGAAATTGGTATATATATAACTATAATGTATCTATGTAAATAGATTCCATGTGTATAAATTAACTGGACTTCCTATAACTTCGATGCTATCAATTTGTTTAAAGTCAGTAAAGTTGTAATTTGGGAATCATCTCTGGACGCAGCTGAGCAAAGATTTGAGTACTAAGTTGAGAACATCAACTTACAACGACCTTACTTCATTTACAACTCAGGAATAACTTAGAAATTCAATTTGCAGTGGTCGTCTGCAGGACTTGAGTTGAAACTAGAGACAACTAAAATATTACTCGTGACATTGATTTGCGCTTTACATAATACTAGCTTTTGTTATGGTTTATGTCCTCAAGATGATTTCGGAATGTTGTAAAAAAATCAAAATGTCAAATACATTTTTGTAATAGAATACTATTTTAAATACTTGGGAATGTATTACATTTCAACACATTTCGTTTCAATGAATCTTTTTGTAATATTGATTGATAAAGAAGTGGGTAAGGTCAAACTTAAATAATATACTGTCATCCTACAAGAAACAAGCTCTTAAATTGGACAGCACTTCAAATATTTAAATTGTGTTTGATAGTTGTCCGTAATTGTGTTATAAACTCAATTTTAATTGTTTAATTTTATTAATAAAATAAATTTTAATTGTATAATTGTGAGAAACAGTCATAAAATAGTAATTTTTTTTAATATAATTAAAACATGGGTATCAAAATTTACCATAGAAAATTGATAGGAAGTAAAACTATTATTATACAAATGAAGATGACAAAACCATCGAGTATTAAAATATCCGATGAACAAACGAAATAAAATATAGCGTAACGTAACACAACATGACATAACATTAAAAATTTAATTTAAATATATACTTTAAACTTAAATTTGAACTAGGCGAAACGCTTTCTCCTTCCTTCTAAGCACAGCAAAGGGTTGAAACAGTTTGCCTGAGTCTAAGTTGTAACGCAACTCTACTTACGATCAGGTAGCCAAACTCTACTGAACGCTTATTAAAAATTTGTTAATATCCATTTACCAAACTGTTATAATATAATAATCTTCGCCTCGATTTAGGTTCATCATATGCCATAGCTTTTTAATTTAAGCGAGGTAAGATAAAAAGTCAAATTTAACTTCTCAGAAACTATAATTCAAAATTTTCTTCTATTATTTTGTTTGTATTGTAATTTATTGACAACATGAACCATATAAATAGTGAAAGGGAGTACAAAACCGTCATATAAGCCGGTGAAATCGCATAAGATGACAGGACACTCTACATAATGCGGCGTCTTTAAAGGCTTAAACTTTGAAATCTTGAGCCCAACAGTTTGTGCAAAAATAAAGTAACGTATTATTATATCCATGATGAATTAAAATAAGACGAATGTAGTAAAATAAAAAAATAACACAAATATGTTTTATAATATTCAATATTTTTTTAACGAGAGGGAAGAATGGTTATTCTGGGGTTATTGAATCAAAGCTTTTATAATATACTGAACATAAATACAGTTCCCTTCACTTTCTTTGTCATTGCAATGGAGGCAGTGGGACAAAAACAAGATGTCGCGACGAATACTTACGGCTCCTGTACTACAAATCAGAGCTAGTAGTTTTTAAAGATTATTAGGTCTTTCAAAAAAAATTATATTCTTCCCACGATAACAGTGCTTCAAAAACTCAACGTTTTCGACATAGAATTTGACCCACAGGGAAGATTTAGATCATAAACCCATTGCTATCCGGCTAGAACTGGTTATATGGCAAGGATAAACTGGATATACTGGAGATATAAACCGTAATCAATTGGAATACCCCCAATAATTGACCCTCAGCCATATTAAGATGGCAACGCATCGATAAACAACTCGACGTCAATGATCAAGGTGTCGAAGACAACGCTGATAAAGCCCTTCTGGAGTTAATTATTATCAAGAAAGAAAAACGGCTAATGGCCTATGACGCAAACTGGACTACGTTATAAAAGTAAGAGAAGATTTCCCGTGCTTTGAAGATGACAGATAACA
>DVQP01002169.1:0-13194 GCA_018231745.1 Danaus eresimus
GATGTTAGGATAGCAATGCCATTCCATTGCTTGTGCTGTATCAGGAATCTTCTGGTTCACACGGCTTGATTTTCGGTCCGTGGAGACAGCGACGTCACTCGTTACATGATATTTTATCTATACAAAGCTGTTGCCTTAGCGATGTTCATTTATTTTTAATATGTATCGCGTACGTAACAGTTATTTAATGAGATAATGAAGTTTGATATCAACAAATTTTGGAATTTTACACAACATATAAATATATTACTTACTAAATATAGCAAAATATTGAAATGTTGTAATATTTTACAAACACACTTTATGCTTGTAGTATGGCATATTTTATACAAAGATAAATATATATTCAGAAATCGAATAAATTTTATTGAGTATCTATAGTATTTAACAAAATAAAATATTTTATTTCCTGTCATGTTTCTAATAATAATCTCAATATTTTCAAACCTTCTACAAAATTAAGGTAGTTTTTTTAAATCATAAAATTCGCGTAGTATTTTTGATAAATGAATAATCGTGAAAGTCTTAGATCTCATTATTTTCTACAAAATTCATAATACGTTTTGTGTTTTATAGCACATTTATTTTACGAAATAATCTATTTAAAGAGATTATTATATTATATTTATTTATTTTGGTGTATTTAAAACAGATTGCCTTTTGTTTTTTGTTATATGACGCTTACATGCAAGACTATCTCATAAACGTAAAGCTGTGATCCCTATCAACATTCATGTTAGAGGGATGTTGTATAGATTTTCTTTACTGTACTTTTAAATAATTTTGAATACAAGTACTATAATGGTAAATTTCACTTTGAAATAATATTAAATTAATTTTAATTAAATATTTGAGTCCTAATTAATGTATAATTAAAAAGATAAATACTTTTTCGCATTCGCGAATTACACATATTCTGACCCAAAATTAGCCAGTTCCGTTAAATTAAAAGATCAATATATATAAATATTAAATACACTGCAAATGTTTAGTGATAAATGAATTTAAAGTTCTATGATGTGGTAATTTTAAAATAAAAATAAAAATTGTACTAAGTAATTATTGCGACGTGGTTATAAAATCTTAATTTAATCGCCGCTTTGTGAACTTATTTGCAATTTTAAATTTTATTTTGATGTTTTAATGCATTCATTGAATCGTTTAATGGAATTTCCTTTTAGAAAAAATCTACAAGCACTTTTGACATATTTCAAAATCATTAATTGATGCCTCTTAAAACACGAACGTTTTCAACAAAGGCGGTTTAAATTATATTTGTATTAACTTTATACAAAGTCGAACACGATAACTTTTTAAACTTTTATTATATAATGGTGCTTCTGTTGTGTAAATGAAAATTATTTTAGTCAAATTGTTTTATTTAGTATTTAAATGGTTTAAATTTCTTTCGTAACGACATTGCAAAAAGGCAACTAAGTCTTCTATATAAAATATAATGTAGCACAAATGACATACAATATTTTAAAAATGTTCATATAAACCTTCTAATTTTTAAAGATACTTGCCTAAACACGCATGGAGTAACATAGCTGCGTCTACAAAGCAAGTATTTTCTTATATTTTTGCGAGCCATACAGAATATTGAATCTATTTTATAAGTTATTAATAACTAAAAAAACAGAAAATTATTTATAAATATAAAGATCCGATAAATAACTAAGAGAAATTTGGAAAAGTGTTTAAGAGTATGGCACAAGTAGTTACAGTCCAACTAATATGTAATGATTACAACTTTGTTTCTTTCACAGTAAGATGAAGACGTTAAACGGCGAGTTACTATTTTTTTAACTAGTTTCTCAATAAAATGATTGGATAATTTGATTTTAATTGTATCAAATATTATAAATCCCATTTTGTCTGAACTAAACAATACACCTATGAGTTCGCCCTATTCCAAACTTTGATTTTGTTTTAACTGCAACGTTCGCATTATTATCAAAGTATTGTGTAATGAAAGTTAATTCTGACATTTTTTGATTAGTACTTTTCATCTATTTCATGTATTTGGGTTAGGTAAAATTCAATATAATGATTATTCTAATTTGATGACGTATGCAATTTAATAAAAATATTAAGGATAAACTGATTAAATATTCCTACTTTACTTTCAGTGGTTGTGAAAATGAAGATATCTACTATCGATATATCAATCATTATGTTTTAAAGAATATCGTTTTCAATAGTAATATTTTTCAAAGCCGCAGATCTTACTCTGTCCTTTTCATCAAGTTTTACAAGCCATGAATCCGATACGCTATCTTATTGGCAAATTTAGCGTAAACCATCTACAAAGAGATTTCCTGGTAATGAGGGTTCATTCGATACCAATAGCTATTTTTACCGCAAAACCCACAATTTGTAAGCCAATTTTTATACACAATTACTTTTACATGAGACCTAACAGGACCTTTTGTACGTTAATTTAAAAGAGGTTACTTGTTCTCAATAAATAATTAAATGAAACTTATTCGATTATATGAAATACAATAAAGCTATTGAACTATGTATTCAAGAATATAGTTTAAAATAAAACGACAAATATTTATTAAATAAAGCATTAAAATAAGATTATGACAAACACATATAATCTGCTCTCATATAGTACATTGACTAAATATTAGCCTAAAATATTGCTCAAATAATCTTTGAATCTTTAAGTGTCTTTTTGTTTTGTTTATAAAATATTTTCCTTGACATAAATTTAAATATTTAATCCATCTCATTAACGCGAATGCAAGCACCATCTTTTCTTAACGACACAGCCTAATGGGTGGATAACGACGAATAATCCTCGCGATCAGTACTTTATCTCTCATCTCATAAATTATTCATTTTACACAACAAATAACGGATTAAGAGAAACTGGCTTTTAGAAGCAGATGCTTAAACCGATTAGATGAAAATAACCTTAAATTAAATACATTTTATAAGCTACTATTACGATATCATTGAAATATTGTACAGTATTTATTCTATATATACACAAAGGTTAAATAATTTTAAAGCTAATTTTATTTTGTAAACAAAATTTATTTCTTCCTAATTATAATTTTTCAATAGACGTTTAAGCAACCTGAGGCACTAATGTAACTTTCTTGAGAACATATCTATTTGAAGAGCTTAACATTCTATTTGCTGATTTCCACATTATTTTCAAACTCTGCGGTTTTGACAAATACGCATATAAGTCGAATTACGAGAAAAACATCTACTTGGATCATTGTATCGGAAATTAAGGGTCCCGGGAGGGAATTCTATGACTTGAGCAAAGGCGGCAATATCTATTGGATGCTGATTGTTTTGTGGTTTAGCTTAAAAATCCTTAGGGAAAGACTTTACAAGCAATAGAGTTGGTTTGTATCAAGATAAATTAGACTGCATTAAGAGCATCTTAAAAGCGGACCCATAGCAAAATATTTATTTCATGTGTCTGATATTTTTTTCTGAAAACATGAAAATAAGCTTTTAAAAATTGTTCCTTCAAAACCGTCTACAACTCTCAACATAAACAAAATTTTTAATAGACTGCATAAACTTTATATTTCTGTTTGCTTAAAGTTTTTAGCTTTTTACTTGTTCATTTCACTAAATATATAAAAGAAACACACATAAAAAATATAAAGTCGTGGTGGCCTGGAAGTTAGGGATCCGCCTCTCATGCACGAGAGCGAGGGTTCGAAACCTGGCAAGTACCAATGTGATTTTTCCTAGCTATATGTACTTCCTACGAGTATATCGACACTACTGACAGACAGTGAAGGGAAACATCGCGGGGGAACCTGGACATATAATTTCAAAAAATATGAATTTGAAATCGCCAACCCGTTTTGAGCAATCGTGGTGAGTAATGCTCAAACCTTCGCCATGTGAGAAGAGGCCTTTTCTCAGCAATGGGTTCTGATAGGCTGATGATGATGATAAAAGAAACAAAGTCTGTTAAAAAAATAATTAAAATCTGTGCTGATGTAAATCTTGGAAGTTCTTAGTCGGACTTGAGTAAGTTTTCTACACCTTTATACTTAACACGTTCTAAACTGACAGAATCCCCAACTGTCACTCCAGCCTTGCTGACCTGACCCGATTACTTGGTATGTACGAATCGCTGAGACTCTTGGCACTAATAAGTGAATATTCAAATGTAGAAATTTTATTCGAATCTTCAAGTTAATAAGAGTGGTATTGACAATATTTGTTTATATATCTTATGAATAAATAACGTTATAACACCTTAATAAATAATAATAATTATCCGTCTAATTTAATATATTAATTTTTGTAATATCTTCACTATAGTTATATTTATGTGTGTATAATAAGCTGAGATTATTCAAAATTAAAGACAGATTAGTTGAGCGTATATATTTAAAACGTATTTTTACGTACATATAAAACAAGATACAAAACATTATAAAATACACAATTAACTACTGTTTTTTTTTTATCTGAATAATCCACAATGATATACAATATCAATTTTCATTATGATTATTTTTACAATTTTCATTTGAACACTATTTCATATTACGTCTTTTTATAAGAATTTTAATATATTTTTCTATCAATTATAAATTTTGAACTATTTGTATCTCATAATCGTCCAAATGGAAAATCAAAGTTTATAGAACCATTATGAATTTTCTATATAGTTACAAATTTATACAGAATGTATTTGTGTAAGCAATTTATACAACAACACAAACATTGGATTATTTTGACAATCGTACGTTGAATCAAATTGACCACTAAATTAAAAGCGGCTATCCCATTTGGAGTCTTATCTATGTAATTACATAGTTTATAATTGCTTGTAATATGATTTCCGTTATATTAATTCATATTCTGTCAGATATTTACATATATATTTCGATAATAATCGGACATAACGACATAATTAGTACGATTCACGAAATGTAACCAATTTGTTGTCAACGGATTTATAACGCGATATCATTGCCCTAAAATTGTATAACCGCAAACTGGCAGCGGTCTTATATATTATTCTGAGCGCTTATTAAATGTTGCATTTAATTAATTATTAATTTATAAAAGCCTATCCAAATTTAATGGAAAAAGTATTAGGTATAGAGTACAGAGTATTTTTATCAAGGTTGGAACAAATTATTGTAACAACATGATTAATGCTATTAATTTTACATCTCAAACAATCATCCTTCCATTATGCAGTAAAATAAGTTGTTTAGTTTCCAGACCGAAATTAAACTACGATGAGGAGCAGTTACACATAAGGCTGTGCCTTATGCTGTTTAGCAATGCTAAAGAGTAAGGAAAGCAAGTTTCCAGAGCAAAAAATGTTAATTGTCTTTTAATTTCTTAACAAAATCAACTGTAATTTCTTAAAGAATATCTAGAAATCGAAAGACATTGTTTAATATTCAACCTTTGAACAGAGCTCGCTGTATTAAAAGAAATGAACTTTCACAATCTATAGTGGTTCTCGCAATTTACATTTCAAGTAGCCATTTGTTTTAGGACCATAAATGTTAATATTAGCTTAAATGGCGCGGGTTACGAATCTAGGCAAAAACAAAATTACCTGAGATCTTTTAGTTTAATCAATTATGATACCCTTTCATTATTTAAAAACTAATATGGGTGCGTCGGATTGATTTTTTGATGCTTCTAGGCTTTTCTGTGTCATTTCTTTAATGCGTTGACTTTTATATTATGCCATCCTTTTAATGCTTTAAAATAATTCAATTTACATAACTCATAAGCCCAAACCGACATGTATAGTAATGTAAATAACATTAAATATATAGTATTATTATTATTTTACTGAAATATTATATCAACTAGTGAATTACCAGAGTTTATAATATGTTATCTATAACTGTTTATTTTCAGAAATATTTTATATTTGATACTTTGAACTATACACATAATTAGCATAAAACTGTTCTAAAATTATAAAGAAAAGTAATGCTTACTAAAATTATATGTATGAGATGACGAAAATGTTTAGTGATAAAATGCCATACTAAATTCAAAAGTATTTTTTAAGTGTTCAATAAATGTTGTTAGAGTTTAAATAAATTCTTGCAACAACTGTCCATAAATTATTAGATTGATTTTAAAATTTTATTAATGACACGTTGAGTTTAATTCTACTTAATACTTCGAATAGACTTCGGCTTCTACAATTAAGACACTGAAGTACAGCACAATCTTAACCCAATCAAATGGCAATCAATTGATGGTTATATATATTTGGATGTTATAATATAGAAATCATATGGAATTCGAACGAAAATTTATTCGAAAAATTATATATCAAATAATAAAAAAATACAAACAACGTTAAAGTTTAATACAATATTAAATATGTGACTCAACAGATTGGTAACACGATTGTATTTTAGAATTGTAACTATTATTAATTAGACAAAAACCTTTTTTTATTGTAATTATTGACAAACTTGACTGTTTTATGTATTTAATGCGTTATGAGTTTCAACTTTCAACTTTTTTATTAGGCTCGCTATAATATAAATTTGTTTGGTGCGTAATCACAAATTATCAAATATTATATCATCCCGAGATTGGACGAGCTATTATTTTTAAATTATTAGACTGACGTCGTAATCATTCAGTTATATTTATCAAATGTGAATTACATCGATTTGGTAGAGCTAAAAAAAATTATTTTAGAACTGAAAACATTGGTAGGAAGTGAAAAAGGAACGCTCGTAACAATTTGTTCACAAAAGTTTATTTTTACACTCCATAAAGTCTACTTTAAATTTAGATATAACCAACCTACTACAGAACAAGTTCTATTTATAAAGGCCATTTTGACTAAACTCAAAATCTTGAGGACACGGTTTGAAGTCAGACAGTCCTTGCTTTCACACAGTCAACGATTGGAGAGCTCATCAGATCAAACTGACTTTACTTAACTTAGAAGTGCATTATGATAGTAAAAATTGCTAAATGTTTTCCGGTAAAACGAAGAATATATGTCAGCAAATGATCATGCATCTTTCACATGTTGATGATGCATAGATATTGGGTAATTTTAAAGAGTGTACCAAAGTAATCAAAATATGCGTAAATATTTTATCTTATAATGTTTAAAAATGTATAGTACAACAAGGTCATTCACTTAATTCTCTTTTATATACTATTTATTCATTTTGATTGTTTCAAGTTTTGTCGTATTGATACAAAACTCTGACGAGTTGTTCATGGCCAGTGGTCGGGTCAGGTCACGAAATCCTTGAAGTGATATCTAGAATTCCGATAGTTTGCAGAGTTTGAAAGTTAGAAAAAGTCTGTCTAAAATGTATTAACGGTTAGTTGGATAAAAGTACCGACTATCCTATATAAAAGACTTCTAGGAAAGTGCTATTGTTGGAACAATTACTTTCAAGATTTTTATACTGAAGCCAAAACATTACAAAAATACTACTTTTTATCGCAAAAAAAAAACAAAATATATCAAAATTAAACGAGTTTAAGTTGACTAGTATTCATAATTGATTAGGGGTTTTCATCTGTTTTATTTTATTACTCTTAATATATATAAATATTATCCAAAAAAATGTGAGAATACTAAAAGTAAGGGGTCTTTATATGATACTATCAATTGTATACAGGCCTCGTATATGTTATATAACCTTTACCTGCTACTAATATATTTTTGTATTATCGCTTTCTGCTTTGATTATTTCTTTCTAGTTTATTTTTACTGAAGTTAAAGATATTTGTTCATATGAAGATAAGAGGAAAACTAAAATATAACTAGGATAGTTGTACTAATTTCGTACTTTTTGGTATGACGGGAATATCAGTAGCATTTGTTTTCTTTTGTCTAGATACCTTGTAAAATGTTTATAACAAGTCATATAGAATTGCATATTTTAAAGACCAAACACAATAAAATTGTAAATAGTTCTTTTGAATATTTTTTTTTATACATATATATGTGAAAGTATTTTTAAAAACAGTTAACAACATAAAACGTGAACATTAAAAATTTGGGTTTTTATGTAAAGATTTCTGTTTATATTTTTTTCCTTCACAAAGACTCGTTATAAAAATCAGATTTATCTAAATATTGCCTAATTAATCGCTCGTCTCAGAGACTTGCTGAAAGACTATTTAGATGGAACTGGTCTGTTGGTGTGTTTGCTATGTTCCGCGGTTCATTTTACAACAATAACCCGAATTATTTTGCTAACAGCTCTGTCCATATTTATAGATATTTATTAAATAATAATTGGAATCAACAAAAATAAATCTATTGTCGAGTTATAAACAACAAATACTTTAATGATTATTTCCTATAATTGCAATCGTTTTAATAGTTTATATTTTTATTTAATCCACGTTTCTTAAAATTCAACTTGTCATTTATTTCACGAGCTTTTTTCACTATTCGTTTTCTTACCTGTACATACAAATTTATTCATTTCAATAAATTGCGACATTCTGAAAGTTTTTAATTTCCATCCTCGGCTATGAGAAATATTTTTATAGACAATGCTCAAGTTCGTTCAAGTAGAGTTGGCCAAAGAAAAGGTCAAAAATGTATTCAGATTGCACTTGTACTTTTCCATTTAAAAAAAAGGAAAGAACATCTACATTTTAAATATTTTGCTACATTAATACAAAATAGGTTCACTTTAAAATATACATTTCGTTGGACCAAAATGTAGCGATGAAGTAGGCAAAGCTAGTTATAAGTTCAAATATTTTATTTCTAAGCTAAAATAAAAGATTTGTTTTGCGTTGTTAGACTGTGTATAACTTCATGGCTGCAATACCATATAATATAAAAATTTTAATAATAAAATAAAACGAAAAAGTTATATTTTAATTTTTATCTATTTAATAGAATTACTGAGAGGATAAATATATTTTGGTATTTCAAAAAATAACATTTATTTTTTTATGAGAAATGAAACATTTATTAATGTATATATAAAATATATTGTTTTAGGTTCATAAAATAAAGAAAAAGAACCATGAACACACATGTGTCACAATAATACGTTTAAAAGCGAAATATCGTGGTAAAGAGAATCTAACGGCTTCAATTTTTCATAGTTGACGCGGAATTTTAAATCTCAATTCTGTACAAAACACTAACACACTATCATAAAAAAGAACTGGTGCGACAAAGTTAATTCTGAAATGGCGGACTTTTTCCTTTTTATGAATAGTTGGGGAACGATGTCGAAGCATAATTGCAAAACTTCGATACTAGAACGAAATAGTTATGAGAGACACATATTGTAACCTATTACAATAATAAACATAGATAAATTATGAAGTTGTAGGTTTCACACAAATATTACTATTACTCTATGAATTTACATTAGTTATATAAGTTTTAAATTCTCAATTTAACCAAAATCTAACCCATCACTGTATTATTTTCGATAGTTCTAGTCTAGAAATATGTAGCCACATTTATATAGTAATATTTTACTTAATGTAATTCTTTTAAATAAAATCTTTATTAAATAATAATAATTATAATACCCTCATCAATCTTTGCTTTCTTAAGCAGTAGTAGTAAATTTGAAATAAGTTAATATCTCGCATGAATTTGATAAGAAAATATTAAGTTATATTAAAAGTATGAAACATTCAGCTGTTATCAATCTTGAATGTAATAATATAAGCTACTATTATATAAGCTACTTTAACTTCGTTATTTCATTAATTGTAACGCAACTGTTACTCTTAGTAAATTGTAATCTTGTGTTGCTTTAGAATCAATCGTTTACTAAATCTGAATTAATAAAAATCTTCTTCAAACCCTTTCTCTTAATATAAAATTTGATTTAAATAAACATAAATACTTTCATTAGACAAATGTAATGAATACATACATTTTATTTATTTTGTAAACGACTTTCATTCCATTAAAACTTAGTTATATTTAGGTATGTTAGTTGTTCTATCCAATCACTAATCGGTTAGGTGCCCTACTGAATAATTGCCTTTATTATCACTTCCCATCTACTCCTATTAACCTTCTAGCAAAGGACTTCGAATACAGGTTAGCATTCAAAAAGAGGCTGGCTGTAAACTTTACTAAAAACCACATGCAAGATTGCTGCAAGTTAAAAACATAATGCGCGGACACCAAGAACCTTGAGATAAACACAGGAAAAAATACATTCTAATAAATTTTTGTCACCGGCCTAACTAGCAGTACAACTATAATTGCTGTACAGCTGGTACTTGTGAGCTTTATAATATTGTAAGCAATGATAGTATGTAAATGTATTGAATAAAGTAGATATTGCAGATACCTAATTGTCCCTAAAGAGGGCTGTACCTACATGATTGTGCATTGTTTCCATATTAGCACATATATGGAAAATAATGGATAATTTATAATCAAATTATATACTCGTAATATAAAATTAGTATGCACTTACAATGCGACCATGAATTTTTTTAATTTATTTCTATTTACCGATTGTAATTCCTATCAGTGATATGTAAGACAGCCCTACAGAAAACTTTGAATATAACTATTTCAAATCATTACGGTCAATTGATAGATTGTTGTCAACTTGATATTCACTACAAAATATGTCAATTAGAATCCTACAAACACAAAAAAGTTTTACATAATTATCCTTCATTTCAATTAAACTCGTCTCAACATTTCTAATAAATTTATAAGTGTTTAACTACAATGTAACCACAAAATATAATATTTATATTGCACTCGGGTATACCTAAGTAACCACAACAAAATGTTCTTTGTCCCTTTACAATTAAAATTATCTTCTATTTTACCTCTATATGCCGCATTTAATATGCTTCAGAATAATTAATAAGACTGCCGTCAGTTTTGCGGTTGTATAATTCTAGGAAGCTCGTAAAGCATCACACATAACTGGACTGGTCTTATTTTTTAATAAATAGTAAGACTTAATATTTATACAATACAAAATTTTACGGAAAAATTAAATATAAGATTAAGATGTATAATTGGAAGTTTATCATTCATTTGAGAATAAAATTCCAGTGGTCATTTTATAGTCTATTTTTAATATATTTGGTGAGATGGAAGATTGTCTCTGTGATACAAGACTCATACATCCATTTAATTATTCAAAGTGATGCGTTTGTGGTCGTCCGTTAATCAAGGTTTTCGTGAATGTGCATGATTAATTAAAACGAATATGATATTAACTTTTTATCATATAAATGCGAATATATTTAAATCTTTTAAAAAATGTAGAACTACATTATATGTGACAGTTGTTAAATATAAAAATCCTCTTTTGTAGTTTTCCTTGGTGTTCATGGTTTACAGATGACAACTGAGTTTAGGTATAAAACTAATTTAATTAATTACATCTACAAGTAATGATCTTGTTATTGAAAATTTTCAGTCATTATATATACATATTTATATATTATACTTTTGAGACATCATTTTATTACATCATCAGCCTAATTTAGCTAACTACTTAACATAAGCAGGCCGTTGAACTTGATCTTCATTTCTTCTCTTTTGTTCCACTCTAGAGCTATTATGTCTGCTGCCTACTAACAGATCTCCAAATGCTATTGCCCAATAACACTTCAGCTTGGTAATCTACTCAGCTATGTGGGTTGACTTGTACAAAAAATCTAATTTCTAATTCGAGCTCTTAGAAAAACTTCGAGTAAAGCTCTTTAAATGTCTAGCTAACGGAGTTGTAATTGCGAAAAAAATCTCTCTTGGGATATTAAATTTCGAATCGTGGAATATGAGAAAGACTCCTACCATTTATGATCGGCAAATCAAATGGTCGTTCCTAGGGTCTATCCTGCTGAATAAAAACCGACCTTTAGGACCAATGAAGGCGGGGTGTTAAGAATCCCTGGGATGTGGTAAGTCACTAGTCTGACATATAACATAGTACTATTGACACTGCTACTTGTAACGAATGCACGGTGCTGCTAGACAAACGAAGAAGAATTGCAGTGGCTAACGTGCCATATTCTTGATAGATATGTATATAGTAGACTCCACAGAAGGAAAGATGAAACTAAAGATCTGGTATATAGAAGGGTCTAAAGAATATTTAGTGATAGTATTTTAGGAATATTTTCTGTGTCACCATGTAAAAATATCTTATAATAAGCTGACCACAAAGTACACACACAAAGTCGTGCAGTTCAGATCACCAAGCTTTATAAATTTGTATAAAATCAAAGTAATAATTAGCGATCACGTTGGCTAGTGATTGATCGCCATAAATAGAGTCTACCTTGAAGTTATCCCCTTGTTAATTTATCTAAGGCAGGTTTGTCGAATACGTAGACACTATTTCAACAAGGACATTATGATACAGAGGAAGTTAGGTAAGGGAACGTTTGGTAAATTCCATCGAGCCTTCTCATCTTCAATACCATAAACTTTGAACACGAAAATGTTTAATCAGAGAATAGTTCTTGTTTTAAAATATTCTTATATCTCCATATAAATAATAAATAAACATAAAATTTTATAGCTGAAGTCATTATTATTCAATAATTGTTAAGAACAAATGAAAAATGACAACTTGTGAGTTCGGAACAACGGATGCTTCAATCAAAGGATGCTGTTGGCAGAATACCTCAATTATTATAATCATATTTTTATTTTTACATTTATATTATTTTTTTAATGTTTTATATCAACAGATTAATTTTTTATAATAAACAACAATAAACAATTTTATATTAGTTTTTAATATATTATAAATTCAGAGTGAAACTAATTTATTGTTATTGTTATGTATTTATTTATTAAAATATTTTCCTTCTTCGAGAATTTGCAAAAACATATTTTTCGTTTAAACATACACTTTTAATTAATACGAGGATGTACATACAGCTGTTTGATGTTTCATGTTTATTAATATTATAAAAAGTCTCTGCAAAGTTCACAGACTAAATCACTAACTTAAAACTAAGAGACTCGCATGTCTGAACTTCTTGCAAGACTTTTAAAATGTACTTAAATTCCGTTCTATACTTTATTTTAATTGGACTAAATTTGTACGCTTAAAGATTTCACTTATTAGTGCCAAGTTTTCCAGCGGATCGTACATGCCAAGTGCTCGGGTCAGGTCACGAGGCATAGAGTGACAGTAGGCAAGTTGTAGATTGCTTTGAACGTTGTACATTTCAGGTATCTTCCTTCACATAAAC
>DVQP01002170.1:0-13193 GCA_018231745.1 Danaus eresimus
ATATATATATATATATATGTAATATGTTTTAAATGGAACTTTTTTTTCATATCATATTTTGGTTACCTACAAAAGATACATTGAACTTTAACAAGTAACTTAAGTAGAAAATGTTATTATAGTGATGGAATTATAAAAGCGACAAGAGAAATGTACGAACTCTAAATAATGGTCTAAGGGTTGTGCCGAGGAAACTATTGCCATCTTGTAAGTTGACTTAAATTCAATTATTAAGCATATATATTGTATTATATTAAAAAATCTCAACATTTTGGATAGTGTGAAATCATAAACAGTTTTTGTGTGAAGGATAAAAATATTTATTAATTGTCCAAACCCTGCGCCGCCCAAATTAGGTTCGAATAAATTTAATGTTTATTGTGCTATAAACTATGGTGTTGTGAGTTACGGGAACATTTTTACTATCCTATGTATAGTTTATCTTTACAAACAAATAGGGAACATTGTCGGTGCGCGTGCGCAGGATGAGCGAGCGTGCATGAGTTATTACTAGATGTAGACGGTCTGTTCATTGATTATATTGTAATCTAATACCATAGTGAAAAAATATCAGTAGATGATTTATTTAATGCGTTTGCAGAACATTTGGTTTAATAGATTTTATTTTAGACATATTTTATGCCCACTAGTAACGAAACAGCGCGCAAGTGTCCGAGTCTATCCGAGGGCATCTCGTTGAACGTTCGAATCATTCCATTCAATTAGAGACCAATTAACGCCGTCTTCCTACAGCGGCCTTATTGCGAATAACTCCGAAACTACAAAATTGATGCAATTTGACGGCCTTGTGCTAACGACGTGTAGGATGGAATTAAGACTTGGGAACTGAGGAGCCGAGAGAACCTTTTATATCTAACAGGGTTTGATTTACAGCGTTTCGAATCGCTGGACCATCACAGAGCTTAGATGTCTCTCTTAAGAGGTTCTCAGGAGGCCTTAAGTTTTACCACATTGAAACCGAATAAATTGTTTTCATAATGAATGGAACTGTGGAGAATTGTTCGCGTTCAGACAACCTGATTCATATAAATTGTTGATATAAATTTATTTATTTCGGCGATGTTTAATGTGAGTGTATTTAAAATATATTACCAGTGAGGTGTGTTGCAATTCTCGCTCCAGATACTTTTCAAAAGGAGTCTCTTCGAGTCTCTGACGGCTCATTGTTTCTGCACACCGGTGCGATTGTAATTAAAAGCAGATACATACGATGACTGTAAGGAGATGAACAAATTAGCGAGATAAACAGAGACGAAACGCTGATTTGAACCGCATTCATATATTAAAAACTCGTTTCTTATGAGAGTGCTTTGTGTCTATTTACATAACACTAAGAATAATACATTTAGTTATACTTTTTCAGATTTCCTTTAGTTATACTTTTATATAATTTCTTTTTCTATTGTAATATATTGTCTTTTGTATTATTTTTCTCTTACTTATGTAACTCTGATCATTGCTAAAAGATTTATAACATTTTTCCAACATTTGTTAATTAATTTAATAAATTGCTGTGAATGTATGTATTTTATTTTTGTTGATAATTATCAGATTCTTTAGAAAATGAATGCGATAAACTAGATTTTTATGAATTAAATATCAACGCACGGATTACATATAATATGAAGGTCAAGAGACGGAGCTGCGCTGAGAATCACTTTATAGTGGAAATTTCTTAATACTTATTAATCCACTTGTTTATAAATAGAGTCAGGATGATATAAACAGACCACAATATGCTTTAACCATCAATAATTGATTTAAACGTCCTCACTGAATAACTTTAAGATCTTTTAGCTTAGTAGAAACGATCGTTACATCGCTTAAAAGAGTTTTACTATCAACATTTGCTATGATATCTTGATTCAAGTGCTCAGAATTGCCTGAATATTAGTATAGATAAAATATAGATAATCAATTTATAGTCAGACATTTCAGTATATCTATGAAATTGTAGTGAAAATGAAATATTATAAAGATTGTGAGTGTAACTTCGGACTCCGTTAATTAGATGCTAGAGTCAGTTTTCCGTTGGGAACTTAACATGATTGGGGAAATTGCGACATTTTGACCGACTGTTCGAAATACATATCAAGAAGAAGTGTTATAAGAGCATCCGGTTATCGATATCAGAACATTTGTATGAAGGAATGATTTCCTTTTATTTATTGTATCAATAAAATATTGTCACACTCACTCCGAGGCGCATCGCGTGTAGACATTCCACTCTTAATATTTTAGAAAGTCAAAATTACGCCGTTTACAATGTTCCGCGAATTATCAAAATTTTCACACGCAATTATTTAAAAGAAATATATTGTTTGTGTTTCAAAAAACCGTGTCTTTGAATCTTGTAGTAGTTTTGTTATCTTTGTGAACTCTGGTCTGCTCGCCCGGCTCCGCGGATATCTTACAGTTATTTATTGATCGTTAAATCTAAACTTTTCTAATATTCTGTTACGTCAAATGTATTGCCGCTGTGAGAAAACTCACTTTAATGTATAACATTTAAATTTTAAAGTTGTGAAAGATCGCTTATTAAAACTATGTACCAAAATCAAGTAATCAGAGTAATAAAGCTTTGAGAGCTGAATCTAGTCTAGACCGGATCCCTGTAAACTGTGCTCTAATGACGTCAAAAAAAATTGTATCCCATTATAATTAATAATAGTTATTTTGCTAATAATATCAAACTGGTTTTAAGTCACTGTTGTTAGCGAGTTTGTAAGATCTTTACCCGTCTCGAAGCTGGGAAAGTCGTAAAACTGTAATTGTGTACATTCCTCCCATATAAATACAGAAAATTAAAAAGATTGGATACATAGCGGCTTTTATTTTGCTCCTTCCATAAAGAACGTTTCTTTGAGAATTATTAAGAATAGTAATTGTATCAAACTAAATGTTTAGATCGGCAATCGGACAGAAGATCTCACTCATGTCTTATGAGACGAAACCTCTCAGCATTCCATGGATTCACCGTGCAGGTGCCGGGCCATGATATTAGCTGACTTAAGAGGTCGAAAATTTAAATACTACGTTAAGAATTAAATAAAGATAACCGAAACAGTAACAGGGATGTAGAAGTCAGCGGTCCGGTAAATAAATAAACATAGCACGTGAAATAATAGAAAGTAAAGAAAATAAATCTGAAAATGAATACATATAGATGATATCTGGTAATTGCTTAATAACAACCAGTTGTGTGGCTCGTTCACACGCATTCGTAATCGCTCATCTATTTTTAATCATTGGTTAACGAGTCGCTGTGAGTTTTGCGACAGTTTTTATAAAGTAAGATAACGTAACGAGTTAGGTTTGTTTGACGTAAAGCAGTTGAATGTTAACAAATGGTTTAAAATACTGTTGCAGTCGCGGGAAGGTTCGGTGCGCTTCTGTTAGGTTGTGTTAATTTTTTTGTATGTTTTAATAAACGAATCCGAATTCATATCTTACAGCGGGACGTCACAGTGGATCCAAGGGACGTGATGATTTTTATAAAATATCGAAGCACCTGATAGTCCCTACCGTCTATGAATTCATATCAACAGTTAATTCAACAATAGAAGCCACTGACCTCTGTTGTAATAAAAATAAAACTCCTTCCAAGAAACCGATGCAAAAAGTATTAATATATGATACATCGGTGACATTGTAGGCTTCGTCCTTTATATTTTTATACAATAACGACCTTCAAGCGCAAAGGAAAAAAGGATCAAATTCCCATGCGGTTGGTATGAGTGCTTAACATATTTGCGCGAGCCACGAATAATAACATCGTTCAGAGATTTTAAATTTATAATCATTTACAAGATGTATTTTTAAGTTTATTTCAAAATTCATATCTTTTTTGTTTTCCAGTAATACATCTTTTTCTACGTACATTTTGATAAGCTAAAATTAACAGAATGCAGGTGGCTTGTATGTAAGAAGCTTCTGAAAGGTTTTTGTTAAGTCCCTGTCAGGCATCTAGACAAGTCCCTCGTGTAGAGACTCCTCCACTGCATAATATCTTCATGATGTATTCTTAGGCTCTCCTTCACTTCATTTGTATGTGTGAATGTCGCTGAATCTGTCACATTAATTACCTTTTGTTCATTTATGTTTTTATTTAACACGTGACATGTACTCACTGTATACATTAAGCTATTATTGAAAATTATAAAGCCACAAGTATGCATTGACTTACGAGGCGTTGTTGCTCATAATCTCATGAAATATGTTCTTATCCTATATATACTATAAATAACAAAGTTTCTCACAAAAGGTTTGATTTTGGATGGAAGCTGAAAGTTAACTTTTAAATTAGCCCAAAACTCAAACTTTCTTAAAGCCGATAATGATAATTCTACGTAAGTATGATATAACTAATATTGTTATATCCAATACACTTGTTGAGTAATTATAGTGTACACCGTCCTGGAGATATTAACACAAACAAGCAACGATTTATACAAGAGGAGAGCCGTTTGGCGAGAACTTATTAAAATAAAGACTTGTCGAACCAGGGAATATCTGAGTAATAAGCTGAATAAATTAAGGCCGTCATTTACCAGAGATATCCTCACTGTAGCAAACAAAACTTCAATTCCAACGTAATTATTATTTTGGCCGCGTCTTTGTTTAATAACAGAACACATTTAACAATCAAGTCCCGTTTTCATTAGTATGTTACACTTGTTTCAACGTTTTTTGCGATCGCTCGGACCTCATTTCCGCTCACCGGCTTGATTTAGTACTGCTTATAAACAACACGCATCTATTACCGTCTGTTTCGATGGTTAGAATTAAATGAATTAATTCTCATGTTGGCATTCTTATCTTAGATTGCGTTTACGTGAATAAATTTTAGGTTGTGTCATGTGTGCGCCTTAAGGCCTGTTAATTTTGTATCTGCTTAGTTTGTGTCTGGCCGTGGGGCGCCGCCTGGTCGTCTAGTATGTCTTTATTGAGTTACAATGACAGATTAATATGATATTGAGATGTTCTGGTGACGGACACTTCTTGATTTACACCGTCGTGTAACGCGACACCCACTACGTCTCAGTCGAGTTTCACTTCACTGTTACAGGTTGGCTGTTCTTTAAACTATTAAAAATTAATATATTTTTTTCGATGTAAATAATATTATTTTAACTAATATAAAGGAAAAATCTTTTTAAAATTGAATTTCTTTATAATATTTAAAATTAAGTTTGGCTTCCAAAATGTCAGTCTTTCTGATTAAATTATCTTGATTTTAGAAATACTAACATGTGTAGTAAGCAGTAATTCAACAACTGTGTGCAGTATTGTAGTACAATGTGAGTAGTAGAAGGCGGGTATTCGGTGTAATTGTCTCCGTCTATGATTAATGCTGTAGTGGTTTATTCCGTATTTATCAATTGGCTGACCTGGATGCCTTCATCAAGGAACAGCACACTTCACTGACAGTCCTTTGTCTTAATCTTTATTATCTTTATACGGAACTATCCGTTAAAATATATGTATGATAGCTTTTTTGTAATGATATTACGAATACAGATTATTGATTGGATCTATGTTTATGGTTTGGGAAATTAGGAAGAATTATTAATGTATCTAACTCAAAGCTAGTCTTAAATAATATTTAAGTTATGTCAAATGGTTATAAATAATACCTGCAATGTAAAACGGCAGTAGACTACAGTAGACCGAGTAGACCACGGTAGACATTAAACGGGGAGCGATCGTGAATATCACAATGTTTAATTCATGTTATTTATAATTTCGTAGACACCTCCCACTTCCCGTCTCCGTTTACGGTTTCCTTCATAAATACATTAATTATTATGGTGATAATGTCTGTCTTTTCACGTACATTTTTCTAATCATTTATTTTATAGCCATAAAATATAAAATGGCCGCTAACATGCTATAAATAGTTATTGTATTATTAAACTATTAATTCCATAATGTTGATATTCTTCTACATGTTTCTTTACATGTTCTTAGTTCCTACCATTTATAGGAATACAGGAAGTTTTTAAATTATTATTATATTTTATTATAGTAATAAGATTTTTTTCTACTCTTAATTTCCAAGTGAAACTTATTTCGTAATGTTTTTAATGTTATGAAAATGATAACACGTAACAATGCCTTAAAAGGAAGAGGCTAATAAGTCCGTCCAGGCTTTGCGGGGATAAATATATTATTAGTGTAAATCTGAAACCTACTCGTATAACTTGTAACGTCAACATTTTGTTGAAATTTACGCGAATTCAATCAAATGTAAATCGATCCAGTAGAAGAGTTCCGTGGGTGGTTCAGTGGGTTCCGTAGGTAAACGACGCAAAGTCGATTTAACTTCACAAGGCGACTTCATTTTATAGCTCGATATAATGTTATTGGCGGTATCTTAATATATATTGTATGTTTGTTTGTATGTTCGTGTACAGTGTGATGTATTTTCATCTATAATGATACATTTCCTTGGGAAATACGATGCGTGTTTCGCGTGTTTACATCACTCGCACAGAGGAAGTCCGTGTAGTTCTTCCTACTAGTATATAATATATCGTATGTAATATTTTGTAATCCCTTTTTGTTTAGCGCTCTTCTCATTTATTGTGCTATTATTTTATATATAAATGGTAAATACCTACTCAAGAAACAGTGTTCTCGGTTCATTCGTTCGGAATCCAAGTGTTAATATTTTGATTTGTGTTTCCGAACTATAATTCCATTAGTATGTTTGCACGTGTCTAGATTTAGCTCCTCAACCCAGCGGGTCTGAATCAACCTTAATTGTTTTGAAACAACTCCTATGTGGATTTATTTGCCGTCTGCGCAATGCTCCTTTTTGTTCACTGCTAATGCATTCCCTGTTATTGCAAATTGTGTTTGAATTAGCCGTATTCGGTTCGTGGTTTACTTGCTTAGAAATAAAAAAAAATACATTTATACAATATTTGAAATTTATATTGTAAATTTATTTATATACAATGTATAAAGCAATGGTCTGTTTACGAACTCATATATGCTCAAGCTTTTATTTTTAATGCATTATCCAAATGATATTTAATAATAAATATTCTCTATTAAAACGCTCAAGAAAATATTATTCATAAGCAATCTTTACCATACATACCATACAGTAAAATCAATTGTTAGTTTCAATGGGTATTGGATCGTGTTGTGACTGCGGACTGTAACAATCAAGAGTTTATTCCGTGGGCGGAGTCAGTGTTACCAAAAACGACTTCGGTTTAAATGTTAACGAGTCGTTAGCAACATAAATATATATGAACTGCATTATAATACTAACTAAGGTTTACGAGCTATATACGTATGTACAGGATACCGCCTTGAACCTCTCTGATATAACCGAAATATAATAAGTTTTATTCAAAAAATTCACCATATAATTTTCAATCAGGAACTTAATGTTTTATTTACAATATTTATTTATCAAAAGGAACAAAATTATTCAACAATCAAAGACGTTTCATATAAAGGTATAATAATGTAATATTTAAATGTATCGAGCCAATGGCAACTTTAATTGATATTGTGGAATACAGTTCTTGAACTTTGTCTCGTTGCGTCTCTTGGAGGCCGACACCAGGTGATGTATGAAATGAGATATATCTACCTGTGTATGGGCGAAAAGAAGTTCATATTACCAATTAAAAATAAACATATTTTAAGTGGAAATTATATTCGCGTGGTCTCCGATAATATTCTTAAACGTCTCCTACTGAATGCCATCTGTGGATCCGTCGGTCGTAATGTTAATGTATCTGATTCTAAACAGCATCAGACGCGAGCGTGAGAACTAATCACGTGTTCATAACTGTATACTGAGAAAATGGAGGTCCCAGTATATCATAGATCAAAACATGGAACGTCATCTGGGGCTTCGTATACATAGCTGATACTATTTAGAAGCAAGTGTATTGCATATTAAAAATATCACTATTAAAGTATTTTTTTAATATTTCCCATTTAATTTATCAAAACAGTGTTTCTAATCTTATTTGACTTCACCCCTACTCCACAGCCGAATGTAATTCGACATGTGATAGATGGTGGAAAAAAAGTTAAGCTGTTTAATAAAGTATAGTATGGATAATTCTTATAAATAAAATGTCTTTATTATTACAAATTGTATACGTTTGTCAAGTTAGAGGGAATTCATACATTTTGATATAACGGCGTTGTGATACAAATGTTAATGCTAACTAAATTCTAATTTATACTTGTAGATATTTAAAAGCAGTAATTTGAAAATATTCGTTAATTAGTACGTGGTAGAAGCGAGAGCGTGAGGTATAACAGCTAAATCTTTCTACAACCTACAAAAAGACTTAGGTCTATCCAGAACTAATATCAATTAATTCTAGAAGGTACTTCGAAGGTAACCCTATTAGGTTCGTTTCAAATTTAGTAGAGAGAGCAGCTTGGACGGTGGAGCTCAGCGTTCAATGAGCTTGAGACAGGGCCTTTAAACCTACACTTGGGTCGCAAGTCCCAGGCGCTGTTAAAGCTCCTCTTCCTGGAACACGATGGACCCGGCACCGCACGGTGAATCCATGGAATGATGAGAAGTTTTCTTTTTACAAGTGTTTAAAAAGTTTTAAAATTCATTTAACAGCGTTTACTGGAATAGAAAAAATATTATTTTTAGTTCATCATTATATAATCGTAATTCGTTTGTTTTACTAGATCCTTATCACCCTTTTAGATGATCGGTATGAAGCGCTCTTTAAGATTACCCATCACACCGTGCTCTTTCATTAAAATAGTACGTCATTAATACAGGTGAGGTGAACTGTGAAGGTCTTCTTTAATGATGAGCGAGTGTCCACTACCGACTGAGTGACGTCACCTGGTATTAACAACGAGTAGATATACATTACAAAACAGACGACAAAACGAATATGTGTTACAGAGGAAGCTTCTTGTTGTCTAATAGACGGGTTTCAAGATGCTTGGAACACAACGATTAGCTTGAGTAATACACGATATAATTTATGTGACGTGAAGATTATCTGTTTAAAGATTTATTATTGTACATAAATTTTCATCGTAATTTTTCACAACCCTTAATTTGGTCGGTTAAATGTGTGATGTCGTCGGGAGCAAGCTCTAGCTCAGGTAGCGCTTTCTGAGAAGACGCGTTCGTCTCCAACATGTGGTCGCTAAATAATATAAAGCACGTGCTCGGGGCAACCGTGACCGACGCTTAGAGAAGGTTATTTGTTCTGAGGGTTTAGTTTTTTTTAACCCTAACACAATCTTTACACTTACATACACTTTACAATCGATTGCTTAAAGATAAAAATGAGAACGCCATATTATTTTTAAGAAGACAGTGATTGAAAGGCTGTAAGTCTTTAGGGTGCCAATGTTCTAGGGACTGTTATAAGACGGTCTAGAATGACTAAATTCACATTAAAAATGACTGTTAATTCATCCAAATGAATGTTAGTTGTTATTCCAGCAGCGGCGACATCAGTGAGGTATGTTGAAGCACGTGGCCGTGTCTCCTCACCGCGCCCGCGCTGACTCCGTCAGCCTCGCCTCCTCCGCCTCCTGCTGCAGCCTCGGCAGTCTGGACAACAGGCACGACTCCGTCACAGACTTATCACATCGCACTGTGAGTATATAAAACACACTTTACTCTCCTTCAATCTACTTCAATAATTCTCCCAAGCAACTAAAGATTCGGTCATGGGACGTCTTTACTCATTGACCTCATTAAAAGTTTGAACACAATACAGTGTTATTGGTAAGAATCGAGCAATACAACAGTCCATTATAATTTCGTTTAAGTTGCGAGTTCAGAACTACAAAAGCCTTACAACAGTGTAACAATGGATTAAGCAAGTGGTCAGCTCTATTTACTATGATTTGTATAAATGTTAGTTATTCTGTGGATTCATGTTTTGTATAACCCACGGTCTTGGGAGGTTCACGGTATATACGTTTTAGAAAGTTAATATGACGGTTAGTGCTTTATATTGTTCTGTTGATGTCACCAATCACTGCTTCATATCCGCGACCAACGCTGATGGTAGCGCTACCAAGCGGGTGGTCTCTATGCAAAATTAGCATTGAATCTCATTTATTGCCTACCGCCGCATCCTTTCAATAAGTCACTTTTTCTATTCGTTTCCGTTTCCGTTGCTTAATGAAGTATTAGATCGGTTTTGATTTAATCAACGATGATTACTATAGTTATTGTGAAGATGTATGTATAAATGTTGTACTAGTATCCCAACGTGTCTCATCTGATCTGACTTCTGACCTCCAACCTTCGTGCTCAAGTGTCATTATGTGCTACCGGTCCTCGGCGTAATTGCCTTTCACCAGAGAAATTATATGAGAATATTTCTGTAATGAAATAAAAGAGTTTTGCGAATATTCGTTGAAAAAAAAACCTAATATTTTCGGATTGACTACGCGAGTTTTATAATTTTACTACTTACTCCCGACGCTTCAATTACTTTGCAGTAGCCGTGACCACGGGCAAACGAGATAAATAATATATTTTTAATGTAATTCTTTGTTAAAAATTATTATACAAACGTATGAAATAATTCTTGGATTATTTTAAATTAAATTAATAATGAATATATATATTGTATTTTATTGTATAGAGTAATATGAATAATATAACATTTTTTCTAAGCCTGGTGAGTGGCAGGAAGCGTCTGTGTACTTATCAAATAACATGTTATCAATAGTTTGCATATAGTATCAAGTAACGATGTCAGTCTCCATTATAAGGGAGTGTGTACATTGCTGGTGTCCAACCTCACCTACCGGCATGGCTGAGGTGTACCCGCTCGAGGAGTCTCGGTGTGTTTGTTATACTTCACAAGGTCAGGGACATACAGTAAACCATTGAACAGGCATCATCTTATGCCAATGTTTATTTTATATGAATCTTTTTTATTTCCGCTTGAAAGATCCCGCCATTTTTGAATTGCAATGTTGATTTAACTAACGCGTTAATCTAACAGTGAAGGTTACTGGTAAGATGTCATATCTCGTGCGGTCTCTTGTCTCGTTTTAATTAAAGTTTTTGCTAACTTTCGTTCACAATGCCGACCGGTACGGTTCCCATGTATCAAACAATTGAGAAATCATCGTCTATCTGAGTCGGCCATCTTTAATTAATAAGGTTTTCTTAAAAAATGAGGAACAATGCTGAAATCGCGTCATTGTCAGATGGTTCATTAATGTTGCCTGAGGAAGAACAAGTCACGGTCACGCCAAAGAAACTGTTGAGATTTAAGTTATAGCGAAAACAATAAAAAGATGTTATTGCTCAAACCGCAATTAAATTTTATTACATTTATTTTTATATTCTTAAGATAAAAGACAATGAAAAAGCATGTACAGATTTTAAACGTGTAATTAATGATGAGGAATATTGTATTGTTTTTCGTGTTTTATTCAAGTGTTGTATATAAATGAAAACGTGGATATCATCCGAAAAAAAGTCTGTCCGTAGGAGCACATTAGTTTTGGAAAATATAAAATTTTAGATAATGACGATAATCACGAAGTGTGATCGTATCTTTACCTAGGAATCCTATTCTCGTATGAAATGTATGTTTTTTTTTAATAACTACAGACAGTTAAATCGTACCCGTCTGTTAGGAGTTTTTTGATCGTTTGTCCTCAATTCTTATTCAAGCTGTTCTCTCTGACCGTGTTCTCAATGAGTAGAGTAAATTCTACTGGGATGGTTTGTAAATGTTTCTAACCACACATGTGTAGTTCGCTGGTACAACTGTTGTCATTATTTGAAGTCATCATTCTGCGTCGGCGCCACGAGTTAATGGTTGCAGGACTTGAATAATCTACACAACATTATTTATTGCATGAATTCAGGTTCGGAACTGTTCTGTCAAATGTGTCCCTGCTATTGTTTTATACTTATGATGGCTTTCTACTGTTCTAATTTTGTATTTTTCTTCATATGCAAGAAAACGTGATAAAAAATGTTAGCGCCATGAAAATAACACGGTTCTATAAAGACTGGTAGTCTACAAGAAATGGCACAGCTCTATTGTAATGAAAGTAACGGCGATCCAGGCTTGAAGAAAAGACTGTTAGAGCAGAAATTTAATTATATTACAGTTATTATATCAAGGAAAAAACTTTATTATCGCGAAACGAGGTTTTGAAATGTTTGAAAGAGTTTAGAAACAACGTCAGCGATAGAATTTAATAACTCTATTTAAGGCACAGAACAACCGTTACATTTTCGTGTAATCAGTGCTTGTGGTAATAAGTGACATCATACAAGTCTAATACTATATAGCGTCGGAGAGTACAGGTAATTTTAATGAATATACTTCAACAAAAGTCAAGACACATTATACTCGTATGTGACGTATTAGTGCGGCCGCCGTTCCACAGCTCATTTCCCACGACCGCGTTGACATCTGCACCCAACATACTGCATTGTTCTCAGCTATTATATTAATGAGGCTTCTTTTGTCTTAGTGCAATAGATTACATTGTAAAGTACATCGCATCTCGAACTCTATCACCCAGATCACAGAACCCAATCTCTCTCAGCGTCTTCTAGAGAGCGCTACTATTTCTCAGAAACAATTATCCGTTTGCTAACTGTTCGGACAGATTCACATGCTGTGTCATAATTTTTGCATCTTGTAAGTTTTTATTTTATTGAGGCATTATCTTGTGATGTCTCAATTTTCGAGCCGTTTCAAACAAACGTATTGTTGAATAGTATTCAATATCTTGAAGGAATCAGTGTTTTCTGTCCTGAGATATCCAAAGTTGTACTTATCAAAAATTAAGTATACTCGAACGGTTAGTGTAATGTTAGGGTGTGTGTTTGTGCGTGAGAGAGCACGTTCCCGTACAGTGAAGTACGGAAGCACCGTCACTTCCGCTGCACGTGAACAATGTATGTAAATATAATGTTCATGAAACCTCCGACAAAATGAAATGGGTCAGGAATATCACTTGCAAAAACATTACATAAAACATGAATGTGGAATTGTTGTATTAAAAACATTGAGAGTAGACAAATATGAAATGGTTAATGTTTCGATTTGTTTCACGAGAAAAATAATACAGAGACGCAGTATCATAAATAATTATTCTTAACAGTCGCGTTTATTATATGAGTATTAATAAACGGCGGCCATCAATGTTCTGGAAAG
>DVQP01002171.1:0-13192 GCA_018231745.1 Danaus eresimus
ATAAGCATTTCAAATCAATAAAACATCAATTTATCTTCAAATAACTTTATTTATCTAAAAACTACTTACATAATAGGAAACAAATTTATATATATTTAAATAAACAACATTGTTTACTCTTGGGCTAGTACTATTTGGGGAAAGAAGTAACGGATTAGAATAATCATAATTTAAAAGTCTACTCCCAAAAATTAATAAAATGTATACACAGAAATATACAGAATATATATTGTCGATTTATTATCTATAAAACATAAAAGATCGATTCGTTCAAGCACTATTAGCTTTCCTGTCCCTCAACAAACTAGATATGAAGAACTCCCCGGCCCTATAAGAGGAACGTACAAGTGGGCCACTAGCTGTGTACAGGAAGCCCAATCGTTGGCCCAACTCTTCCCATTCTTTGAATTTGGCTGGTGTCACATATTCGTGTACTTTGAGGTGGCGCTTGGTCGGCTGCATATATTGGCCCAATGTAACACAATCTACACCCGATGATCTAAGATCTGAAACATTTTATAAAACATTATTATTAAATTCCAGTTAAATATTAAATATTAATGGCTGAAATAAAAATAAACATTTTTATTTTTGTAGTCAACCAGTTGATAGTAGACCATAACCAACTATACTATTTAATAGTTTATTTATTTTTTATGTTACATAAGAAAAACAATATTATTGTAACCTTAATGTCACGGTAACCGCAATATATATTACATATTTTTATAAAGATCCTAAATGAAAGAAAAGACAAAGAATATTTCTTCTATATAAGATATATAATACCCTTCATGGTTTGTTCAACTTCTTGATCGGTTTCACCAAGACCCAGCATGATAGATGACTTCGTTATTAAATCGGGGTTAATCTCCTTCGCTGTGTTAAGCACTTTCAATGTTTGTCTGTACCTGAACATCATAATAATAATTTCATCTTCGACCTTTCATAATTATTTAATATTCTAGTCATATAAACTAAAAACTATATTTCGATTTGTTCCAATGACAACAGACCATTTGTATCAATTGTAAGATAAACATAACAATGATAAATACTGAATATTATACTATTTAAATAATATACTTTATTCAAATAGCTTAATTTAACTTTCCTTCAATATTAAGACATTAATCTACATACCCCGCCCTTTTATCTCTCACAAATGGTGTGAGTCTTTCCACGGTTTCTATGTTGTGCGCAAACACATCCAAGCCACTGTTAGCAATTGTGTTAATACAGTCCCGATTCCCTCTGAAGTCTGGTACTAGACATTCAACGAGGATTTCATTATTTCTGTAACAATTTTACAACACTTAAATACTCTGTGCAATAATGACATAGCTATTATACTCTGTTCATGATTAAATACTGAGGCTTTTTGTAAAATTACACTAGATAACCTAAGTGACGTCAATAAATAAATTTAACACACAGCTAATATGTACAATCTATACAAATAAATAAAATTGGAGTCTCTGTTTGTAATAATGAATTTTTTACTACATGCATATGAATATGAATAGGGTACATACACCTAAATATTTTAAAATTGTTGTCTGTCTGTCTATCCGTTTGTTTTGGCTAATCTCTGAAATGGCTGGAAGGAGACTTTCATTGGCAGGTAGCTTATGTGATAAGGAGTAACTTAGGGTACTTTTTATCAAGATCCAGAATCTTCATCTTGAAATTATAAGATCTGAATGCGTGTCAGGGAGCAAACGGAGCTTAAAATTTTTTCACAACTCAGATTATTACAAATATGTTTGTAATTTTACTTACTGTAATTTTATTTCCTTCACTGTTTCAGCGAAATGTCCTGATCCTCCGTCAGGCAAATCTGTAAGAGGAAGTATAAAGATAAGTATTTGTTTTGACAAAATATATTTTTTATAATACATAGAGCAATCACATTATTACTGAGAAATATTTATTAGGTATAAGGTCAGGAAGCAAATGAGACAAGGATCTTACAGTAAAAGTTACTTATAGTAACAATTTAGTCCCAAATTTTTTACATAAATTTTTGCAAATATTTATATACTAAGTGAGCCTATTATATGAAGCTAGGAAGACATTAATATCAGCGTCAATAGAAAACATTAACTGGAACCTTCATACATTAAAAAACAATGGGAATTATAATATAAATAAAAATGTATTCAATATAGATTGGAATCCTTAAATACACCCAATTTACCATCTCTATCAACAGAAGTGAGCACTATATATCCAAGTCCCCACTGATTTATTGCTCGTGCAGTGTTGCCAGGTTCATTGGGATCAAGTGGAGGTGGGGCTCTCGATGTCTTCACTGAACAGAACATACAACCACGAGTGCATGTGTCACCCATTAACTGAAAGTGAATAAATAAATCATTCTTATATTTTCTCATAGTTTTGGTTCAATGACATAAATAATTACAAATTACTGCTAAAAATTACTAATCACCTTAAAACATATGTTTATTTTGAAACGGATTTAATATTAAAAAGAATTTGAAGATATTATCTCTAAGCAAGTCTTTAGCATGATTAATATATTGATTAAAAAGTTTATAAAAAAATAAGTTAAATATATCCTGAATGCTTACATAATTAGCAGTGAAACAAATTTATACTATATATATAATATACATAATATGTATACCATAATAGTGGCAGTAGATGTTCCATGTTTACCGCCACTCCAACATTCACCTATATTTGGACATCTAGCCTCCTCACACACTGTGCTTAGATTCAGACTACGTAATTGAGCTTTAAGCTCGCTGAATTTTGATCCTGTAATAAAAATTATAAACAAAATTAATCTTGTTGTAAAGTAATGTGATAACAAAGACCTTACAGTATCTTTTCGGGAAAGGTCATAACCTAAGTCATTATATTATTGCACAATTTAATTTAGTATTAAATATATGAAATACTACTTAGTTTACCTGTTGGTATTGTTGTTTTCAACCATGGTGGTAACCTCAATCTTTCTGACTGGCCTCTTTCTCGTTTTAATTTACCTTCATAGTCTTCCCAATTTTTCGGCCTATCTTCAGATGTAAAGTCTACTAAACCTGGACCTTCCCTTAACTTTTCTCTTATTTGATCTAATTTGCTTGTATGTTTACATCTTTGGAACTGCTAGGCATGTACAGTGAATTTATTAAGTTGTAATTAATATTATTTAGTAAGTATTTGTGTCCGACATTAAATATGATTTTAGTACATTTTCATAAACATGGCCTTACCTCGTGACCCCTTGATGTCAAATAGGTTTTAAAAGAATTACGAAACATTATTAGTCACAGCGATCACCCACTTCATTTACAAAAATTTTGAATAGCGATGTAATTTCATAGTTACAAATTACAGTAACTGAAGAGCTTATTTTCTGTTTTTAACTGTCAAAAACTTAAAATGTCAAAATCATACTTCAGAATTAAAATTACGCTGTAGTAGACAAGCAAATAGCATTCGAGGAAAATTTATTGAAACGTTTATGCTTCTGGCCACCAGAGGGCCTACTGAAGACCCAAAAAATCAAACAGATGGCAGGCTTAAGAAATATAATAAAACGTAAGATGATTAAATATCCAAGTAATCATAACTTTCTAATAGTATGAAAATTACATCAAACTTCGTTATGTATTAACTCTTGTATGGAACTTCCAGATGACCACATGTATGTACACATACTTCTTCAATAATTTATGAATTGAAAATTTACAATACTAAGATTTTATAAATCAATCTCTAACAATATTTATGATCAATGTACTTGCTTTGTTCCTAATTATATTTTCTAAATGTTGGCATTTATCGTTTTAAAAGTTTTATTTTTAGTACCATATCAATAAATTATATGTGAATGTATGAAAGAAATAATATCAGATAAATAATTTAGGGTACTTTGCATGACTTTGCGTAGTATCTACCAATAAAAAAATCAATGAATGCACATGCAATGTACATATGAAGTCGTACTGAAATCATATTTTTTAGTTAAAAATTTTATGACATTTGAAGCTTCTCAAATAATTTTAAATAGATCCGAAAAACATTAAAGTATATGAAAATTATATCATAATCTTCTAAGTGTATTCTTCAAATAAAAATGAAATTTGTTCATATTAATCTAAAATAATTTCAGTTTTATATAGCTTTCACACTTTTCTCTTTTCTTATATTGCAATATTTTTGTTTTAAAACTTCAAATATTAGTAAAATATAAGCAGTGTTACCATATGTTTCATTTGTAATCTCAGAGATATTGCTTTGTGTTAACATTATAATTAACGCAGGATGTGATTGATACTTATTTGCATTATTCTATCAAACATATGTGGATAAACACATATATATGCGAATGACTACAAAACTGAGGTTAAAAATAAACAATTGCCTAAATTTACACTGACCTTGAAATGCAGCAACAGCTGTCAAATGTTAAATGAACTTAACCAAGTCACGGAAAGATGAATTAAAAACAATTAGTGTTTTAATTTATCGACATGAGGAACGTTGAACCTGTGTTAGAAGATAAAATGGACGAAGCTGTCACTCATTATATAAATTCACATCAACCACCCGAGGTTAGCGTTACTTTGTTTTTTTTTCATGGACTCTTAGGAGTAAACAATGTCTAAGAAGTACCTTACTTTATAGTTAAAGCGTGGGATGGTTTACCAAGAAACCAAGATATTTTTGCCTATCATACTCATAAGCAACTTTTTGACTAGACCCAGTTTTCGTTTAATAAAGAAATAAATAATTACTAATATTAAAATATTAGGCAGCTATATTAAAATCTACTTTTTTCTAATTAATTACGATTTAGATACCATCATATAGTAAAGCTTTCTTTTAAAATAGAAGGTTAAATTTGTATCTTACTTCATGATGCATGAATTTTTTCAAAATACCCAAGATAAATCTGTCCTGCATAATAATAAAAAAATATTTTTAGTCAGTACATATAGATGCAAATTCAATGGCTCTCAATGTGCATGATGATTCCACTGGCAGAGTGGTTACTGTTATGCACCCCCATAATTTTACGACTCAAATGTGCAGGCAAGTATTTTAAAAGTACTCTACTGTTATATTTAATATTTAAAAGTATTTATTATTTTTTAAATTCATCAACATTTTATACCACAATGAAAATGTCTATATATATTTTTTTTAATAGTACCCGTAATAAATCGGTGTAATTTTATTGGATATGGTACCTTGAAAAACATGGTAACTCACTTTGAGTGGGACATGTACAATTACATACAAATACAGAACATTTATACATAGCGCAGTACTTAAATCAATGCTTTCAAGTTATTTGTATTAAAATTTTAACAATGCTACCAACAGACAAGTATCAGTAGGTGACCAAGTTGGAGAAGGACCATGGGTAGAGGAATTCCTGGATCCCGAAGGTAGACTAGCAGCTATAGTGGCACATCTAGCACAACACTCTAGGACACAGCATCATTTGCATAAAGTTTGTATTACGGATGTAAAATTTTTATTGCCTATTTTCTATGGAGTTATATGAATGCTTATCATTGTTCAACACTTATAAATAATTATTACTTGTTTTACAGGTTCCTGTTAGGAGTGATCTGGATTCTTCAGTAATTTTAGATGCGCCAATGAGACTTTTCAATGGTCAAACATTGGTACGGTTTAGTATTTTTATTTATTTATTTAATTAAACATCAAGTAACATAGACTCAAAAAATTTGTTAGTAACAATACATAAATTTATACATATCAACAAAATTTTAATTCCTGCTTTGCATTAAAAAATTATATTGGTACACAAGATGGTTTAAAAAACTTTTTTAAAATGTTTTCGAACTTCATTAAGGTGTAATTTTATGTCACAAATATAAATTTATGGTTTCATTGCAATAATATTCAATTGTTAAATTCTTCATAGAATTTTATAACTAGTTGGGATAGAAAGAAATAGTCATTCAGAATTAGTAAATAAAGATTATTATATATTTTCCATGTAATTAAGATGTTATTTTAGCAGGAACAACATCCCGAACCAATTGTAGTACAAGTTCCACCTCTACCTCCATTACCACCATTACAAGAGATGAAGAGATGTCCGGAAACGGACTGGTTTAATAAAGACAAAAATGAGCTTAAGGTAACATTAAAATTCGTGTTTTTAAAATATTTTATTTGAAATAGTCCAATTAAAATTCAGTAATTTTTGAAAAGAGAACAACATTAGTTGATGTAATCGTTAGTGGCATTTGTTCCCTTGATTGATAATTATTAATAAAATTATTGTTTATTTTCAAAACTATTAAAACCTTTTTGCAGGAGCAGCAACTCCTTTCACAAGATACTGTTCTGGAGTCCAGCGGATCTCCAGCACACAAGCAGAGTAAAAAGAGCCTGCCTCATAAGAAGAGGATCTCACGGAAACTAAAACGTACTACCAATAGCACTCCACAACAGGTTACATATAGTTTTCATTATATACAAACATATTATTTTCATTACATATTTTAAACATATTTCTAGGTTCTGACTATTAACTAATGTTTAACAATGTTTTAGGATATAGTAGTGATCAATTGTGGATCAGAGGTTCCACAAGAAGAAATTCTACCAGATAGTTTCTCACACCCTCACGAGTCCCACGAATCAAACAACGGACACGACGCCCATGGAGCTCACGATGCCCACGATCCTCATAATGCTCACAATACTCACAATCTCCACAACCCCCACCATCCTCACAATCCTCATAATCCTCATAATCCTCATAATCCACACAATCCTCATGATCCCCATGATCCACACGACACTGTCTTGCCTGAAGCCCATCATATGGGACAGGAGGTAAAATAAATGATTATAATTTTTTAAATTAAAGATTCCTATTTCATAATTAATTATGAAATGTAAGAGGATTTTCAGTGAGCCATTGAAGTAAAGGATTTTCGTCAAAACAGCGATGCTTTTACGAAATCATTTATGGTTAGGCAAAGAATAAAGTAAATTTATGATAAGGGAACGACAATGACATAAGCATCGCCAATCATTATTTGTAAGAGCTTGATAGGTCTGGTGATATAATTAAATATTGATAGATTCAATAAATGTGTCTGTACTTTTAAGATGCGGTCGGCCTTTATTTGTCAACTTTGCGGCGAGTACTACGGTCACGAACAGCTGAAGTTCTACCATCATCTCAAACAGCATTACGAGCCACAACTCGTATTAGACACTCCCGACCTGCCCATTGACAAGGTAAAAAGTGATTAATAAATTATCATTGTACCACAGCCTGGGATGTACTCAAGCTAGTGAGAGAAGCCTTTAAGTTAGCCATAGAAATGTAGCTGTTTCTATAATATTCATTTAAGATATGTATTTTGTGTAAGCATAGCTTTAATTAAAGATACTCCATATATGCGACATTTATTTTACACTTTAAAGCAATATTATTCTATCTTAAAACCTAATTGTTTTTGCAGATGGCAAATACGTGTATAGACACTGTGGCAACTCTTCCGGATTCCATAGTGGAGCTATCACTAGAAAATACAGTACCGAGGATAATATATCCTCCGCAGGACAAAACATTTTGCAGCTATAAGATTCCATTTACTTCAACTAATATGGAAAAGGAACAAGAGCAGGGAAGAGTTGATTTATTTGATTCATTGGACAAACTGGAAATGTATTTCTGCACAAAGTGCAATAAATCATTTAGGAAACAGAAACAGTGTGAGATACATATAAAAGAAGCCCATCTGAACCAGAAGGTATGTTATAATATACTAAATATGACTATGTATTTAATCATATTACTATATATTTTTAATGTTTTGATTTTGGTTTGCTTGAAATGTTTGCTAATAAGATGTTTTTGAAATAAGTATTTATATGAATATTCCTATGACTTTATGTAAGACAATACTTAATTACCGATTAATTTTCAAGCGATAAGTGTTGACTTTGGCTCTGTGGTATTTTAAATACATCATATCTCAGTCTGTGAGAACTTCATTTATTTTTAAATATTCTAAGACAATCAGTATGATTGTTTATAGATTGTATTAGTATAGAATACTAAAATAAGGTGAAAATGAAGTTGTTAGGTACAACAGAGATTTTTATTTTTTTTATGAAAAATAAGGCAGTAGTATGAAATTCAAATAAATTTACCTATCTAGATATAAACCAAGAAATGGTATGAGGCTAACTTATACAGATCTAAGAATATTTCAATAATCATTACTAATCCCTCTAGATGGATGATATATCCGAGTTCAGTGACCCTGAGGATCTCATGGAGGGCATACACGTGGCGGTAGAAGAGGGAGGGGGAGAGGGGGAAGGTGGTGGGGACTGTAGCAGTGAGCAGTACGACCAGGCCCTACTACCGCATCTGACAGTAGAGAATGGACACGTGCATCAAGAACATGTTAGACACTGGTTAGTAGTGGCCCACCCGGGTGTGGGGGGGGGGGGTCGTATTAAGAAATCCACTAGAATCTAATAATGATAGGGTATAAAACACGCGTTTTATTATTACTTAAATTCATAAAGTGATGGCGTCCTTTCCATTTGTGGTATATAAGAAAATAAAGTGTAGATAAAATCATTTAAATGGGTAAAATAGAGAAACATTGCAGCAGTTGTTTGTTTTATATTATATTGACACAGCTTAATCGAGTCTTTGCGAGCGGGAATATTACGTCACGTCATGAGGACTAAAGTTAAGCGAGGCAAGGACTTTGTTATTGGATTTGCCTACAGTTATTTGAATATTGGATATAGAATTTTTTGTTTCTTTAATTTAAATATTCCAACAAACATATTTAGATATTTTCTTTATTTCTCAAATTTTAATACGTTCTTAAGAATTATAAACATGTAATCAAACGTCTTGCACAGGTATATGAGGAATGGATCAAACAGTTCCCTGCCACTTTGCACATGTGGCGGTGCGGGTTACTGTGCTATGTGCACTCACGCACACACGCCCACCATTCAACCCACACAGACGATACACACACAGACCATACACACACAGAGCTCTGATATGCCCTTGCCCACTGTGACCAGTGTCAGTCACGTGACAACCAGCCACGTGACCAACGTCAATCACGTGACCAGCGTCACTCACACCAGCAATGTTAATGTCAGTCAGAACGTAGCAGTCAGTCAGAGGACGGAAAAAGGTGGGTTTAAAATATATAAACTTGTCCATATTCTTAATTAACTATGACAATTAGTGTATTTTTAGTATTACTTAATAAATTTAGTATTACTTATTTATATATATTTATGTCGTAGATGAGTCGCTACAGAGGATTTTCGAAACTGAGAATCACAGCCAGGAAAACTTCACAGAGAACATTCTAGAACAACAGGAGCTGAATATAAAAGTGGAACAGCCAGTAGAAGTTAAACAGGAGAAGAAGAAGCCCACGAAGACCTTTGAATGCTCGCATTGTGATAGAGTGTTCCATCATAGAAATAGCCTGTTCTATCACACGTTGATGCACAGCGAGAAGCAACAAGTCTGTAGAGAGTGCGGGAAGGAATTTTACACCGTCAATGCTCTTAAGGTACATACGCGCCATAGTTATTTAGTTACTAGCTTTGCATATAAATTACTGATAAATAAAACAACTATTTCGATTGAATTGGCGATTAATTTTCTGCAAATAAAATGCAAAAATAAAACAATCTAAATAAAACTGTTCTACAGCAATACAGAAAAATAAATATTATCTTTATATTAATACGTGATGAAAAAACTTTGGACCCCTTTTTATGAAATTTGCGCGGACGCAGGAGCCTAAAATTTTCACACTTATAATTTATACGCAGTGCAGAAGTTCATAACGCTAATATTTTTCAATAAGAATGCTTATGGAGTAGAGTAAATCAATAAATAAAACATTACACACACACTACCATGCTTTTCACACACACACACATACACAAGTATTTTTACACGCACACATACTCTTTGATCAAATTGTGTTTTTTGTTTTTCATTCATGTTCGAATTTCTACCTCGGGGCGAGCACTAGTACTAATAAAATGTTATTGTACTGAATTACAATGAGTTCAACTTAAATTTTGTTTCACCTTTCGGACGAATTGTTGGACTAGTTTCATTTTATTGTTTTCATTACATGTATAACGTTTTTAATTCAGATCCACAAGCGAGTTCACAGTGACTACCGGCCTTGTAAGTGTGACGAGTGCGGAAGAGATTTCAGGCAGTGGTCAGATCTGAAGTACCACAAGGCATCCATACACTCCGATAAGGTACAGCACTTGTATACTTTGTTGTAAAAAAACCTAGCCTTATTTAATATAAAAATACGGTATAAAATGCCTTCCCAGCGAAGTTTTGTCTAATATAGGTGTGTAATAAAAGTCAGAAGCATTTGTTTATAAATTTTCACTTACGAGGAGTCATTAGGAACATCCATTTTTACCTCCTTTATTATGTTTTAAAATTCAAGCATTTGTAGACATTTCTTGGGGCTAAAACAAATGACATCTACAAGATTTCACCCTTAGGTGCATTTGATATAAATATTTATACAAAAAAAACTTATTTTACGTTTTTTAATATTTGTATTAAATAAACACTTGTCAAACATTATAGCATTATAAGTTCTAATGATTCGTTTCATTGTTCTAGAAAAACTTCAAATGTGAATTCTGTGGTAAGGAGTTTGCTCGGCGCTATTCTCTTAACGTACACAGACGTATACACACTGGCGAGAGGAACTACAAGTGCGAGTACTGCAACAAGTCTTTCAGAGCCTCCTCCTACAGACTGATTCATATGAGGACACATACTGGTTTGTTATCTCTGATTTGTATATATAAGCTATAGTCGTTGGAAGGCAGCTTGGTAGTGTTAGTCAAGGGTGTTTCTCACAGATAACCTCAAAACAGCAATTGAAAATAATGTGCTTAAATAAGACATAGAAACTAAAAAAAAAATTCGTTCTAGGTACCAAGCCTTATAAATGCACACAATGTGAGAAATGTTTCCGTGTGGCTTACGATCTGCGACGACACATGCTGATACACGACAAAGTGAGGGTCCGAGGTGAGGAACAAAAGAATAAAACGAAGGAAAAGAAACAGAACCATGCCAAGGAAGAAACAAAGGAAACAAAGGCCGCTAAGACAGATGAGAAGAAAGAAACAAAGCTACCTATATTAAAAAGTCTCCTAGATAAGAAACAAACTAAACCACCAAAGAAATCACCTAAAAAGGCACCAAATGTCACAGTACAGAATAGATCAAACGAACAATTTAAAATGGACCCGGATTATAACAACGAAGTGTTCGACTCGAGACAGGAACAGTATAAATTTAAAGTGTACTCAAGTGAATTCAAACAAAAAGACTATGTAGAAGAAGTCAGACTAGAAGGAAGGTCAGAAGACAGGGAACTGGCAACACTAAGGACATTGAAAAGTCAGGAATGTGATAACATCGAAACGAATAAGCTGCCTTATAGAGAAAACACGGATGGGAAGATGCAGGTGTACACGCAAATAGAGAAAACAAAGGAATATAGCGGACCAATAGTTACCAATGCTGTGTCACTAAGCGACATGAGGAGTTTGGATCGCGAGTCGAGGGACATGAGGGGCGAGGTCCACGGCGAAACCATTGACAGCGCGCTGTTGGAGCGATTGTCCGCGTACTACAACAACAACATACCGGCCGTATGAAAATTATGGTGGAAAACTCGGCACCTGCCAGACAAACAGACTATGTAGTGAAATTTATTAGGTAGATATCACGGACATGCTTATCAGTGTAGGTGGCGGGAGTGTGGTTTGTGTGAGGCGACTCTGATGTTGGATGTAATCAAGATTATTAAATATAAAATGGAATGTCACTTTGAAGTATAAGGAGGTTGTAAGTGTTGTATAAACTATAGTGTTCGATTGTAATGCATCTGTGATAGCGTTACTTAGTGAGGCCAAAAACTTATCTGTAAAGATGAATTTGGATGTAAAAATTATGTTTATTTATACAATGTAGTAAGGTTATCACGATATAATGTAGATGTTTTGCGAGATTTTAACATTCACAAGGTTTAATTTGATACTAATTTATAGTTATGGCTTTTACAAAAGCTTTTCATATTAATATATCAGATAAAACGTGTAACATTTCCTCGTTAAAAAGTTTTTTGATGTATAGTAAAATATCATCTGGGTAATAACATTGTTACATATATAAAGAGAAGTAATTTATGTATGTTTAGGAGATTTAGTCCAAATATAAGTACATATATTAACTCTTCAGCCCCAATTATAAATACCCGAAATAATTAACAAGCACTTTTCGGAATTCATTAGCTATCGCACTAATTAATAAAAAATACAGACGAGAAAAATAATCATTAAAGAAATATTAAATAAAAATTACATTATATCGACAGTAGATACTTTTGTAAATATTTTGAAAATACTACAATAATATTCTTTAAAACTTTATTGGTGTCCTATTAAGCGTAGGTTATATGAAACGGACTTAATAATAATCTACTTTGCGGGTGGTAAAGACACACACCCATGTGTACCTACCCTCAAAATCTCGCAAGCAAATTGCCTAAATTAGAAATCTTGTATCATAATAATACGAATCCACCGTAATTGTATATATTATGTAGATATGTGTATACCCGCATACTTACTAATTTAACTTTTTCTATATATAATCTATGTTCGAACAATTATTAGCACATTATAATAAAGACTACTGCCATTTAAGGGCATTTTATTTATGAAATCGTTTGAATTCAAGTAGAAGAAAGAAATTAAAGTAACAAAAATGTGTAAAATATTAGGATTTTTTAGGAATGTAATGTATTGAAATCATTACATATCTGTGGTCAAGTTGCTCGAAACAAATAATTATATATTTATTATTATAGGTTTGAAAGATAGGCTGAGAGCTTACCTATAATTTTTTTTGTTTTACTCATTTTAATCTAATATGCTTAGTTTAAAAAATCTTCCTTTTCTAGGTTTTAACGTACTGCATACAATAAACCTTTAATAATTTTTATTAATAGTCAAACGGCATGAACGTTTGATTGCCGTCAGAATTGACAGTGGATGAAATTAATCCCGGGAATTCCCCAGATATAGCTCTCATATTTCTAAATTA
>DVQP01002172.1:0-13191 GCA_018231745.1 Danaus eresimus
GAAAAATTTACCGGTTTCTTAAAAGGGGTATGACAGCAAACATCACAGGGAAATTTTCTTCTGAACCGTTTTGAGGGTAAATTTACAATTGGAAGTGACCGAAACGAAAATATACCGCTTTGTAGGGCTTTGATGCAGTTCATTGTGATTCACCTCATCTTTAATGACTTTACAGAAATTATATATATTTTTTATTTTAGCATGTTTAGATATATTAAATACTAATTACAACTGACAGAAGATAAACGGACGTGTTTAGTTTTAAATAGTTTCCATTTGATGTTTCGTTCTTACTTTTATAAATCCCACACGGTGAACACTAAATTAAGTTACACATCATATTTAAAAAAGTATTTCAAAATATGTGTTTATCAAAATCACATTAAATATAAAAATTTAACATGGATATCTTTACAAACTGTATTCCTGGCTGGTTTTCAAAATTAAGGAACAAAATTAACAGCATTAAAAATCTAATTGTCAAAGCTGCTGTCATCATGGGTCCGTACATAAAATAAATATTTCTTATATAAATACGCTTAAAATAACAAAAATCATGTTCAACAAACGTAAATAGGGGAGATTGTAATCTCATCAGTCTAGAGAAAATTCCAAGTTCTGGACTTTAGCATGCCTTCCAAATTCTGTTTGTTAAAACTTTTCTCTAGCAGAAGCGTAATCAAAGGAACAGATCTCGACAAGTCTAGAATCTGTAAGTTCTATAGAAACTATGCAGACTCAACCAAAGCTGAATCAACTTCCAAGCAAGTCATGGTGAGTGACCCACACACAAAATATGTTTAACAATAAATTTTGAGATCGTCATCATTAATAATATATTTGTTTAGTTCAATACGAATATTTCTACAAGAACAGACAAAATAAAAGTACAAGTTTATGTAATATATACCATTTTGTAGGTTCAAGGAACTGCTGACGACCCAGTGCTGCGCGTGCGCCGCGCCCGTCCCGCAGACATAACGCGAGTTATACGGTTCGTAAAGGATAACGTGCGTCTCGCCTGGCCGGGGCTGGTCAACCAAAACTCGATGAGCAACCATGTTGTGATGTCAGATTTCGTTGCCAGAACCCTAGCTCAAGGTACATCCACAATCACTTGTAGCCTGGTACAATTACTAGAAACTAAACAGAGTGTTGCTTGAAAAGTACAATTATAATTATAGGCCATTCGATGTTAGCTGAACAGCAAGAAGGTAAACGTGGCTGGTCACAAATACGCGGAGTCGCTATCAATACCTGCGTGTGTCCTTGGGATGCCTCGTTGTTGGAGAAGTGGGCGAAATGTGTTCGATGTATTCAATCCAGGAAAATGATGTTGTTCACAGCTCACTGTCTGAAGGCGCCAGAATTACATGACAAGTATAGAGTGCAAAACATATTGCAGGTTTGTTGTAGAATGTTTTAATTTACTTTCCATAAATTACAATACAATACATGAATCATATCTTAATGAACTTAGAAAGAGGACTCCTGTGTTTGCTTAGGAACTGACAATAATTCATTTAAACTGTTTTAAAGCAACTGATTTCACGTCAATGTGATTTTTTATTCTTTTTACATAAGCTTCTCTAAGGATATTAAATTAATTGTTAATATTATGAAAATTATGTAATAATATAATTATCATAATGTTAACTATGTCTTTAAATATTTTCAACCTTAAAACTTAAAAATTTAAGCATAAATTAGGACAAACAGAAAGAAAAGTCGATAGGCACAAGCAAGATTCGAACCTACAACCTCCGAAATGTCGAGTTTCAATTGCTTTACTATTTAAGCTGGAAAGCCTTGGTTGGAGATTTTTTATATTTAATCGGAGGAGTTTTTATATTTCAAAGATGTTTTCAATATGTAATGGGTTTGTGTTAGGTTATACTGTTGGTGCCGCCTGACTCTCCTCGGTCTGCAGAAGTGGTCTACATGCTAGCCAAGAAGTCCATTCACCGCGGTCGTGAACTTGGCTTCCCTCTACTACGGTTCGATGTTACCGATGAACCAATGTTAGTGTTAAACACATAAATTTCAAAAAATTCCACCTACTTACCAAAATACTTAGTTTGTAAAATTGTACATAAAATATTATGATGCTAGCTTGATTCAATGTTGTCCAACCAATCTTTACGGAAACATGATTATATTAATCTATTTCTTAAGCTATTACGCATAACGATTCGGTTTCTCACAGAGCTAAAGTTTTGGAACATTTGCAATTGAAGAGGGAATACGCATTTAACTATGAAGTTTTACCGGCTGATATAAGGTTATACAGAATGGATATCAATAAGGATGAAAAATCGAGCAACGAGAAGAAGGAAACTAAAAAAAATTATGTCACCGTGTATACTGCATTTCCTGGTGCTGAAAAAATATAAATATCTGAGAATTTACAAGGAAATCTATGAGTTCATATAAATGACAAGGAAGTAAATTACAGTTCGGGCAATTGCCCGACTATTATTTGCCCGAATATGCCGAATACGCCCGAATAGTGTACCAATAACATCATTATATACTTCGATTGTACTCTGTAACATTTTACATAAATTTTAAACAGATGGCAGCAAATAAATATATGAAACGTTGAATGTGTTTTTATAATCAACGTTTGTATAGCCCGCTCTTCAGAAAGATTTTTCTTGGTATATGTATGATGAAACTTTTTTCTTGTTTAAATTCATTTTTTTTGTTTTAAATGCATCTACATTGAAACACAAGTCCAAGTTTATCTGTAATGAGAAAAATTTACAACAAATCATATCCCGAATCTAGTTTACAACACACTCATAAATATGCTTTATTGGCTCTCTTTATTATAATCACTAAATTGTATCACGTTTATTGGTTTAGCAATTTCATCAAGTAAAATTACAACTATTCGTAATAAAATTTTTGCTGCGTCTGCGAAATATCTTAAGCAATTATTATTATTTTTTTTTTGCTATAAGACTTATCATAAAATACATATAGGTATATGGAAAATATGGTTTAAATATAAATGAATCCAATAAATGTACATAGTTTTATTAAAATTTCAATGCTCGTAAATTTGGTACAGTTGTCTACACGAGTTGGCTTTTTTCATATTGTAACACAAACTGCTCATGAACTATTGTAGTGGAGCAAAAAATATGAAGTATTGTGTCGACAAAAGGGTATTAGAAATAAGTAAGCGACGGACGCATTTGTAGTCGGTTAGTAAGAAAGAGTTGTGAAAGAGTAAGAAGTCGCAATCTACACTTATATAAAATAGAAGAATTGGAAAATACTTTGGAGTTCTAAAGCACTGCGGTATCGAATAGCAAGTTATTGTACACGTGTTGGTATTATGTAAACATTATCTATATATAAATAATATACGAAATAAAAAAACGCCCAGTTACAACTCCCACTTCTCTGTATTGTATTGCTTTGGAATAAAAAAAAGCCTGCAAATGTGGTTGGACGGTCATTTGTTTTCAGTTAATATGATGAAGGCACTGAAGTTAGTCTTAATTGGATTACTGCATATAGCCGTTGCCGTGCCGATACTTACAGATTTGGAAATGGTAGATGACACGTCCTCCGTTGGAACCTATGTTCGGGAAGTCAGAGCTGCACCAGTACGTAAGCCAATTTACTGTTTTAATACTTTGTTTGAAATGGTACAATTTTCATATATTTTCATTTTCAGCCCGATAACTACGAAAGGTCCTATGAAAGCGAGGGTGACGGTGTGATTGGATATTCCCGTAAGAAGAACGGCGGTGGCAAGAAGGGATACCAACATTTCGATTCCTACCACAAAAAAGCAGGAGATGATTATGAGCTTGAGACTCAAGACTCGTATGGACTAGATGATGAAGGTCAAGCAGGGGCACACAGCCATAAGAACGAAAGGAAAGGTGAACACACAATCAAACCTTGCCTGTAATGTAGGGATTTTAGGGAAAGTTTTATTTCAATAAAAAATAGATGAATTACAAAAAAATAGTATTGAATCAGAAATGATAGCTGTTGAGGCTGCTGACACTAGAATATGTTTGAATTGAATGAGTCGTGCTTGACTCTTATACTATCGTTCAAAATTTTCAGCTGAACGGTATCAAGAACCTGAGGCTGAAGAAATTGATGAAGAAAAACCGAAAAGACAAGCAGAGCCCGAAAGAGGACACGCAGAATTAAGGTCATTAGATTTTCTGAAAATGTATTATGCTACTTTTTTAACTTTGAACATTGAAAATGTCTAGCTAATTTGTACTAGATATATTCGTATATTTACATAATTTATGTTTCAGGGAAGGTGTCAGTGACGGCAACGGAGGAATTGAAGCCTACGGTCATGATCCCGCAGATTACGTTCTTCCTGAAAAATACACTTACGGTTCCGGAGAAGAATATAACTTCTAATAGAGACTAAAATTTAATTAATCCGTAAAAGACTGTACATATATAAATATAATATTTACATAACATAGAAAGTACTATTATAATATGAAAAGAAAACATTTAGAATCGTTATCATTCGTCATTGTGGGAGCGCTTATTAGTCATTACTCACTCATTATTAAAATTGTTTAAGAATTCCAAAGCAATAATTACTCTGAAGGCAAAATCTTTGTAGCAGCAATGTCCAAGCCAAATTCCAAAGTTATTCTAATAACAATTTTCTAAATTAGGAAAAATGTCCCGAAAAATCAAAAAGGAGTTCGAGCAGTAGATCAATCTTGATTATTTAAAGCTAGATCTGTGATAATAATTGGATTATATCTTAGGGAGCTTTATGTCTAAACAAGCACCTATCCAACCACCACCCAACATTACCTTGTCTGCGTCAACCTTTGCTTGGAACTTTTATTTACTTGGAAATTTAGCCTCCTAAAAGTTAAGTGCAAACTTGAACCAGTTTCCTAAACCCTTTTTGTCATATAATGTCACTATTTCTGTAAGTAACGCAAAGAACTAACACGGGAAAACCAATAACATATATATAAATTGCAGCGTTTTCTAGGTATGTTAACCACTTAAATTATAATTACTGTGAAAAATAAGTATTAAAATCAATTAAATTGGAGTACAATTACTTACAACTTTAATATATTTTTACTAAATCTCGATTATTGTTTTTTGTTTTAAACTGTAATAAAGATATTTTTTGAAAATGTTGTTTTTTCATTAATACGTATTTGTGGAAAATAACTAATAAAGATATCCGAGGAAAGAAACCATCGCGTACATTTATCAAGAACGGTCAATTAACACCCAAAAATTACATAATATCTTAAAACTGTTTCTCACAATAATCCAATATGTTAATTAATATAAAATTCAACCGAAATAAACATTATTCGGAATGCTACATCGCAATTTATGAATCATTAAAATTTACGAACCATTGTGGTTTACAGATATACACCGGATAGCATTGACTTTAATTTTAATAAATAACAGAGAGTAGAGTAATTCTGAGATTTTCATCGTCCTGTCGTTTTTAACTAACTTAAGTACGAAGCAGAAACTAAACGCTGTATAAGAGAGTCCTGACATGTATGTGCGTCACATATTGACAGGATGACATTTGTTTTGCTTGCGCGACTGATGTCTTTAGAGTTTCGGTGAGCAAAATAGACAAAAAAATCATCATCCCGTTACAAATTGTGATGTGTGTCCTCAAAACTAAAAGGCAATAAACATGGATTTAAGAAGTTTAGACATAATTACAACGATAATATTGAGTTTTATGCATTTCGCGAACACGGGTAAGTAGTCAATTATTTAATTGAATCAATTTATTCAGGACGTGATACGAGAGATTTATTCTTTTTAACAGAGAATATCCTGTCCTGCAGCGTCTCTAAGTTTAATAATTCGTGCCGTGAAAATCAAAAATGTGACGAATCGACGCTACAATGCCAATGTTTAGAAGGGTTTGTTGAGGATGGAGATGATTGTATATCAGAATCTTCAAAACCAGCATCTGATCACGACGTGACCGCTGCAGTCGTTTCCATATTCACCATCGCACTAGTTGTTGCCGGCCTCGTGTTAGTTATAAGGAAGTATAATTTAGTAGAATATATTCGTCAGAAAATAGTTTTAAGACGAAACCACGACATAATGTATGAGGACGTCATGATCGGTCAGGACGATCCGCCGTTAGTTCCATAGAGTTACCGTAAAGTGCATTATACAAAGTGATATATTGATATTGTTGACTGAGTTTATGAGCAAGTTTTCCTGTTATCAAGTATATATGAATAATAAAATCTATTGTGAGTGTTGCAATGGCACCATCATTTTGGCTTTGGTAGTTTTATTAAGCTTCTTATAGATACATGTGCAGGTAATGTAAAAACTAATGAAGCATGCTTCATGATTAGAGTTTAAAGATCAGATTCAATGTGTTATTGAATGAAATTAAAAAAATGTTAAGGGACTTTTGATAATGAATTATTCTATGTTTATAGATATATATATATATATTTGATTGTTCATTTGTATCTTGAGGAATAGAAAAATGATTTTCACCAAAACTCTTTAAAATATTACAATTATATATTCCTCAAAGATAACTTAGCATTTATTATTTGTTATCATTGGCTTATTGCTGAAAAAATATTAAAAGAAGTTCAAATATTTTGTTCTACAAACTAAATCAATGAGAGACTGACAATGGGTCTTTTAAACAAAGAAAAACTTATGAAATATTTCAGAAAAAATTATTAATATAAAGATAAAATCTCATATTAAAGTTAAAAACTATCTCAAAACCAAATTATTGCCTTACCATCAAGTTATGTTTCAAGATCAAAGCAAGTTCTACACTGAGAAAGGTAATTTATGGGTGTATTCTTATATGTAAGTAGTGATAATTTATGTCATTAATATATTACAATAATACTCTTGCCTGTATATAATTTATTTTTGCATGTACTATTTATTAATCTTTGTTTAGTTTTAAGACAGTTCTCTTATGTTATCAATTATCATAAATTATAAACGAAAATGTTCATATAAATTGTATCATCTCGTCTTCCGCATTGTAATTGTTAGTTTAATACATTTGAAGTGTTTATTCTTTTAAGTCTTGTATGTAAACTGTGAATCAGAATACTGTTAAATTCATTATATTTTGAAAATAAATACTCTGTGATATAAATGTATATAATTTTCAATCAATCCATGTATATGTTAGGTACAAAGTGGTTGGTTATACCAAATTATTATTAAATAATTTAACTTATATTGACATAAAGTATATAATCACTTCATTAATTGTCGTATCATGGGTGTAGCGTGAAATATTGCCAGGTATTTGAGGCAGTTGCTTATTAAAAGCGCTATAGCAATAAATATCTTAGGTCCTTGATACAGCACTGAAAAAATTAAGCACATTATAAATACACATACAAAGCACTTGTTGCGGATGTCTCTGGGCGACCATACTACCTCCACCATAAAAAAGCAATATTCTCTTAGAACTTTTCTATCAGATAAAAATGAATCCTGACTTCTAGTCACTATAATTAAGGAAACATGAAAAGTCTTTATCAATGATTTACGACAACTATAAATATTGAATAATTTATTAGACCTTTTATTTATTTATTTTCATTAATATGAACAATATATATATTTAAAAGCTTCTTGAATGTAACATTTCACCATTTCTTATTTTTAGTCATGATTTAGGAACACAGAATTAATAGATTTCTCTATAAATGCTTACCATAGAACACATTGTAATACAAGACGAGGCTGTATCCAAACACTAAAGTGTAATGCAACAATCTGGTGTGTGGTGTGTCTGCGTGTCCCCATACTAACATAGGCAACGTCAATAGAAGACTCGTTTGAGATAACGAGAAACACTTCATAATATGTTTAATGGACACTAAAAAACAAAACAATTATTAATTTTACGAGCTTATCCAATACATAAAAAAATATAGTTCAACCAACCTTCAGCATTACACTTTCTCAAAAAAATCATAGTGATGTGTATTGATACAATAAATATCACAATGCCTGGAATGTATATTTTGTATGCAGTAAATACTTTAATTAGTTGAAATTATTTATATATAATTATGTATATACCAAGGAAAGTAGACAGAAATTGTATATAAAAGTTCTTCTCCCATATAAACAGGTCTACAGCATCTCTGTCTTGGATCTCCCAACCACGACACTTACTTTGGTATGATTCAGGTAAACTGATATCTATTGGTAGGTTACTGAAATAGTTATTTATAGAAATATATAATTATGTGAGAACACACAAATATCATAAATAGTAGTAATCTTTAAATATTTCCTCATTAAACATTTTAAACCAATAAATATATTTGTAGTAATGCATATGATGCGTTTAACGAATTACTTTTTATGCTAATGTAAATTCAATATCAAATCCTTTTATAATTTAATTCAGAATAATATGCCTTACATGTGTGTTGTGTTAAGCGTATATTTATTTCTAATGTCACACACCGTGGTGACCACGATGTTAAAAAGGCTGTCGTTCTTCCACACTCCATAGGTCTCCAACATCATGAGGATGATGAACAGCTTCCAATATATCTGACGAGAAACATTAAACATCACACAAAGAATTTTATAATTTAATACATGTACTTGGCATGCTGTCTTAGATAAATACAATGCTTATGTAACAATAAAATTAATATGAGACTATATGTATAAATTAAATTATATAAAATACCTTGAAGTCTGTATTGTAAATGATATGTCTCTGTGCAGCTCTGGACATCAAGACCAGGTCAATCATCACTATGACCGAGTCATATTCTATATATTTGTCGACTAATCCTTTACAAGTGTCCTGGAATTATAAACAGTAATATGCAATGATACCAACCTAATAATCATTGATGCTAAATTTCTTATTTGTGTATATTTTTTAGATTTTGAACTCATTTGGATAATTTCTTATATGTAATAAACTATAAAATTGAAAATATTTTGGAAATTGTGCATAGTTCATAAATAATAAGTTATTTTATATACGTTACTAAGTAACTTAAGTATATTTTAAGTATGAAAGTTTCACTTACACACTTCGTAAGTTTCAATACAGAAGGTCCGTACGTTCGATACAAAGCGCAGGCTGCGGCGCCGCAATTCACGCATTTGTACCTATTCTCCATGACACTTAAAATAGATATTTTATAAATTCATTGATTGCTTATGATATAAAATAAAATAAAAGTTAAACGAGAGGATCTTTCTCCGCCTTAAATATGCTAATATCACTTGGCGGATTTTTTTTTCTGTTAAATAGTGTATCAGCGGAATTAAGGTTAATTTATATTTTTAAAATATTTTTCGGAAAATTCATGTTTATTCATTGTATAGTAGTTAATTATTTACTACACTTAAATCCTACATCCGTCACCTATGGGACCGTATGACTCTGACATCGCGAAATGTCAAATTTCTGTCTATGTCTAAGGCTAGTTATTTAATGCCACATGTTTCTTAGAATTTATTTAAAATATAAAACGTAAAATAATAATAATAAGATATGTTGAGAATTACTACAATCTGTTTATAATTTGTAACTCTATACTTCAGCGTCATCTTTACATTATTTAAGTATTTATTTAATTCATTATTGCAGCACAGACCGACACGGACATGATTTTTATACACTTATCTAGATGTCACTTTTAACAAAACAATAAAAAATCAAATAAAAGAATCCATTTTGAAGTTCATGAAATATTATATTTACATTTGATGTAAATTTTTAAGGTTTTGAATTTTAATTACATTGCATACCTACTATTTAAATTGTAGTTACTTCTGTAGGTTGTAATTCTTATTAATAATTTTTATTTTGGTTTGTTATTTGAATTTAACAGCGTTTCATTAAAAGCATATGAGGATATTAACGATACCTACATTAATTCTGCTACCGTAAAAATGTTCGTTCACCTGTCTGTCTGTTTGTCAGTTTGTTGCTGTTAACCTCTGGAACGGATTATCATAAGTACTAACTTGACTACTTTGTACTAGACTTAAAAAAATCGAAATGATCAGTTCAACTAAACGTTTGTTACGTTGTCATCCCTTTAATTAAACGACTAATTTTCAAAATACTTGTTTGATCGACAGAGGACTCACGTACATACTGTTCAGTAGTTACATAGTCTTGATGTGAGCGTCTAATTCAGGGGTCTTTGAGAAATAAAGTGGTAATGTTACTAACGGCAAATCACATGCACGCAAAGGAGCCAAATATTCTAGCCCTCATATTCATTTTGGCCGCTCTAACAAGCGCCTAATACTTTGATCAAGTTCCGTTGTACTGCGACATGCAATAGATGGACGTATACGATAAAAATAAGAAGATACACTCGTGTGTATCTTCCTTTAAACCGTGTTTATATAACATGTCATTTTTGCCCATATACAATTAAAAGTTCTAGAAATGTTGCCATAATAATAATTATTATAAATGTAGTTATCTTGATTTTAATACGGCGTTTATATTTACGAGAAACTATACAACAAAAAATTAGAAATCGTTATATCTTGACTACTCATAAATTAACTGCTGACTTGGTTACGGTGTTTTTGTTATCTATGTATACGTTTGATAATTAATGTTATACTTAATTTTTAGTGTCGGCATCCCCATTGAGTTAGTTAGTTATTAAATCAGCTCATTCGCCTCCCCCCGTCGGGTCCACGTTAAGTGTATCCTCATAAAACAAACGTTAACAAGTTGATAGTAATCCAAAACACACAATGTTCGCTCAGACAACTAACAACAGAGCACTTAACGGCTTTATGTCTAGTCTTTATTAAAGCACTCGAAACTTGTTAACTGCTAAAGTGTGAATTATTTACCTCTAACGTTTCTAACTACACTTGTATAGTTCGGGTCTCGAGTGAGTGTCCTAATAAATAATAAAACATTAACTTTGTATCAACATTCACTTATTATGTTATTATTGGTGTGTTAGCGACTCACGTACATTAATGGCGATATTTTGCGGTCTAAAGCGGTCGGTCGAAAGCGGTCATTTTGAATAGTTCGAAATTACACACGAGTCATTTTGAACTTTGATGTCATTTAATAACTATTCTAGATAAAACGAACAATTATATAAAAACAATTTTTTTTTCTTAGTTATAAATAATAAAATGTTAGTATTTCATAATTGTGTTACTCTGAATTTCAATGGATTGCAATGAAAACCTCTTTACACTTAAAAAATATTGACATATCAGTAATTTTAAAGTTATAATACAAAACTTTTTATTAAAAACTATTTTTTAACGATAAGTCTCTGCTTTTGTAAAGCTTCCTTACTGTTCCTAGATATCATGTTGTATTTGCACAATTTAAATATCTAAAATTATATTGAGAACAATGTTCCATTAATTTGATAGAAAATATCTTTTAAAGAAGAGGAGTCTGAAGTATTTTTAAAAAGTGAAATAGATAAAAAATAAATAATTAAAGAAGTTAACAGCAGATTTGTAAAATAATAAAAATATGTATCTGTAAGGCATATCTCATAGATCTATAATATATAGAAAAGCTTTAACAGAAAGTGTTAGACCGAAAGATAGCTACTGTTATGATGTTGAGCAGCGAAAAGAGCGGACAAAATGTTCATTTGCGATCTCGATTTCGATGGAAAGAGCAAAATACATAAACGTGTTTCAACCTTCGTTATCGGCTTCGCTTACATATTCTGTGACACAAACCTGGACTGCAACAATTTCCAATATGAGAGCGCTCAGTGTTCAAAATCAGCAAATTCAACGTGTTGGATTTGAATCGACATTTATGCGGCAATCACTGACTCATAACTTAGCGTCTTTATTCGTATGAGCTAGGTTCGTGATATGAACGTGAAATGTTAAAAGTAAAAATTGATTTTAGAAACTATGTAATTTCACAACGAAGCATAAATAATTGGAAATGATCGCTCCTAAAGAAGATACAGAAGAAAAGCGTCGTTACTCATCTTGGATACCAAATTGGAATCAATGAAATCCTTGTAAATAAAATTAAATTAACATTCTGATTATTCTCAAAGAAAAATGAAGAAATGTCAACTTGCCAAAATTATTGTGTATTGAACCGTAAATAAAAAGCAAAGAAATTACTTGAGTTTTTATGAATATTATAACATTGTGACGTAATTCAGTAAACAGTTAGTAATGAAAATTTTCTTTTGAATATTCTAGTTTTAAGTTTCAGCTATGTCGAAATAGGGAAGATTTTTAAAAGATAAACACATTATTCGTATTTTATTTTGAGACGGAGTGATTAAAAACAAATTAAATGACGATCAACTAAACTTACGAACCTATGAGCACATTCTAACAGAAATTTGTGCATATTTTTTGAAATGTTAAGTAGATGTCACAGATATATTATTATTCCGTGAGCTTAGTTTATTCTCAACTGTGTTGTCAGACGAATTAATTAAATACTGCTATAAAAACATGACACTCGGCGACATCCCCTGAATAAAAGAGCATAATATTACAAATTAAATTAATTGTCAAGAAAATAATTCTCAGAAATACTAATTGGATTTAAAGCAACATTTGAAGTAAATATATCCTTTGAGACAATTGCCGAATTATTAACACTCTAAAGACAATTATGAATATATAATATTATAGTTGGTAGAGCCTAGCTGTGGTCAAATTACTACAGCTAATTACTACATTACTACAGCTCGAACAGGGGCTGCCTCGACCGGGGAAGTACCACCCTCTCACAGAAGATCGGCGTGAAGTAGCTTTAGTGGCAGCGTTTCGTACGATGAGCCGTTTGCCCTTTCCCAGTTACAACACCATGGCCAGTATTTATGTACATAAGCCAAATCATGTATCAGATGATGAAACATCCGAGCGAGCTACAGACTGTTGGAGGGTATACTTATATAATATTTATTAAAACAAGTTAAAGTTAAGAATAAATAATATATAAGAAAATATTATTTTCTTATACACACGACATTTTTAATCTTCTTCTTCTTCCTGGCACCTATCCCAGCTTTGGCCAGGTCAGTAGCATCTCTGTCTCTCCCTCACAAAGGCATGATTACACAAACGAGCTTCTACCCCTCCGCAGTTTCAAGTGTATCATATAATGGTGATAACCAGTCACTGCGGGCTCTGGCAACAGCCCTTTTACTG
>DVQP01002173.1:0-13191 GCA_018231745.1 Danaus eresimus
CTTGATAAAACAAAGCTAATGAAATTTAAATAAAGCTAATGAAAAATAAAATGCAACAGTTATATGAAAACTGTAACCGGTTAGGACAATATATTATTTTTAGAAAATATAAAGCGGGAGTGGAGTGCACACAGTGCAAAATCACTCTGATTTATGATGCAAAACATTAACATATAGAATTCGTACTCAGAAATCCGATTATTTTAAAATTTCCACGTTATTTTACAATATACCAAAGCCTTTATAATGTCAGTATTATGACTTCACGTTGCATTCGTTGAACTAACAAGACACCGATAAATTATATTATTAGATAGTACACTCATAATATTATTTATAATATATGCAAAATTATAGTGTAGTTGTTTTTTCCTCTGACTTCTGATGTAATCGTTAGATTGTCATGAAATATTCCTATATATTTATTCTGACTGTAAAATAATTATAATTTTTCATAAATAATTTATTAATCAATTTCATCAATTTATAAATCTACGCATTAAAATAAATAAAGTAAATTTATTGTAACAATATAAAAAATTATATTACTTTTATTTTTCGTTCATATATATATTGGAATATAATCCTTCCGAGAACACATTTTTTTAACAAGGCAACATCTCTACTCAATTGTAATCGTGACCTCAAAATGTACAGTCATTTCAGATTCTTTTATTTCAAAAAACTTTTAATGAAGCCTTCAGAAGTCAGACAAGTTTTTAATTCGATTTCAAAAAAGTAAAGTATGGACATCGAAGTTTATAATTGACTCTCACTTAGTAATGAAAATGTTTCGTAAGACATTAGTGTTTTTAATAAACTTCCAAAGATTAATTTCTTATTATAACCTAGTTTTACTAAGTGACTTAGATTAGATTAAACAATAAGAAAAAAAGCATTGAAACATTGAAATATGACGAAGAAAGGCTATTTTAAATTTTTATTAAGGTAGAGTTATTGAACAAGGTTACTTTCATATAAACATAAATTACCTCACTATATTTACTCATCAAATATACAAACATACTTCTTAATTCCCCAATGTAGGTATATGAATGTATAATATAAGTAAAAAAATCATATTTAGATAATAAATACTCATATAAGACTAAAAATAAGAATATTCTGTGATTACTCGTGCATCTTGTATTAATTTTATTAATCGTGCTGCTCTGACGATACTCGTGCCCGTAACTGTTTTACAAACTAACGAACAAATTACAAGTCGTTATATTTACCACTATGACGGGCTATATTGAAAGCGATAGAATAAACATAATCATAAAAGTATTTAATAAACTGTTTCGTTTGGTATAGTGTGCATAAACCAAATCTATTTTGTACAAATTTCTTTTCAAATAATCGTAAAGGTACAGTGAATACTCTTTTATTTCATATGACAAGCTGTCAGTAGTATTTTCCGTGATAGAATATAATATGAATGATACTAATTATTATTAAAATAGTATTAATTAAAAAATAATCATACCTAAAACTAATATAATATTGGATTTACTAGGCGATTTTTTATTACTTTAAAATTACATAATCCCGACGTTTCGGTTACTTTCCAGCAACCTGCCCGTGATTACGGGCAGACGAGATGTGAGTGACTCACTAGTTTTAAAGTAATAAAAAATCGCGTAATAAATCCGAAAATATATTAGTTTTATTTAAATGACTCTCGAAAATCTTAGATCTCGAAATCATACATAGTTAATTGGATTTTCTCGAAATATTCACACAAAAATGCCTGATCTTATCATTTATCTTTCATAGTTTTTTGAATTTTATTTTTAGCTTTAAGTTTTAGACGACAATATTAAATAGCATGACAGCAATGGAAGTTATCTTTAAACCTATTTTTAAAGGGATTGAATAAAAAGAATTTATTACAAATACAATCATACACAAAGGACTTTCTTTAAAAAATCTAAGTTAATTAAGCTAGTCTGCACCTGTGTTTAATAACACCTACAATTTAAAGGTCTTTAAGGTAAGAGGAAAAAAGTTATTACTACTTCTTATCCATTATCTAATACAGTAATAAATTGTTGTCCATTTTAGAGTAGAAAAATTATCCGGAACAATATCGAGCATATATCATACAAGTTTTGAAAGTACAATAGTGTCAAGGGCGCGCGCTTGGACGTGACAAAATGCTGATAGAGATGCTTGAATAGAGAATTGCGTCTTGACATTCAGTTCCTAGCAATATGTATATAGCTGTACCTTTTTACATGAAACCGGAATTAGTGTAAAAAGAAAACATCTCTACATTCCCTAAATGACTTGGATAAATAATATTAAAAAGGAAAACATTTTCAACAACAATAAAATTTTATTGATCACGAAATCCTAAACTAAAAAATGTTTAAAAAAGCAGTTTTTTAAACAATTTTGTTTGTAAAATTTTATATTAATTAGAATAGTGCATTATGTTTCAATCCATAAAAAAAATATTGTTTTTATAAAAAGAAAACTAATCAAAATTTTTTTTTTAAATTACAATCCTGGATATAAAATGTATCCACAATATTTACAACTCGCTTTAAATATATTATTCTTGGTTGTAGATTATACACGGATTGCATATTTTTTGAAGTTAGATTAATTTCGTTGTTATTTCTTATGAATGTTCAAACAAAAGTAATATTCCTTCAATGTGTTAAGAACATTTATTAAAACTGCAATAAACGTCTCGAAACTGTTACTAAATACTGCAATATTATTTTTACTTATTATGATTGTGTATTTTCCAGAGCTGCAGAGGAACGGTAGCGAGTTATTTGTATAAGTAACTAACTGCATTGATCAAATGAGTGATTCCGTTTGTGTAATTTTCCTACCACAGTTTATGTCACACAGCTTTGCACAGCTTTAATGAAAATGCTGCTATAACGAACTACGCTAATACACTTAACTTGTTACATAAAGTTAGAAACTTCGTTAAAGATACAACCAATATAATGGTAAATGTTTCCTTTAGTCTTAAGAATGCAAGAAAAGTTTACAAAGAGAAGTTAATTCTATAGAAATATCTACAGTCTGTCATTTCAATTACAAAAGAGCATCTTTTGTGCTAAAGCACAAATTCATGTTTTTCAAAGTTATTAAGTTTTAACTTAATATTGAAATGACGGAATGTCGGATTGAGTCACAATAAAAGTATATGATGTTTTAAAATATAAACTGTTTAGGAACACCTTACATATATATGCAAAAGAACTTTTGTTAAATAGATTTCTAAGTAACATTAATTTAAATAAAGTTAAAACATAAAAACTTTGGGATGGAAAGCATAAGTTTGAATATCTGATTTAAAGATATTAATGTTGTTAGTTAATTTACGGATTAAAAAGATATATTACCCCTTTTTATATTTCATATAGCACAAGCCTTACCTACATCTTGAACCGCGTGGCAATTGACTATGCCTTTTTGATTTATTTTGGATAATAAAGAATGTCGTTTTGGTAACAAATTTAAAACTTAATTTAAAAAACTTTATTAGATGTATGTTTATTCGGCATATGAGCATATGCTAGTATTGCTATCACGGAACAGCGCCACATGAAGCTTCCATGTACGGATAGCAATAAATTATATTTCAATTATATCTACTCACTAATACTATCCTCAAGTTGCTATATAAAGAAAATTTATCCTTCAGAAATTGTATCTATAGGGTAATTGTCCGTAAAACCCAGTTTAATTGCCAAACAGAAAGTTTTGACATAAGTTACTTGTAAAGAAATAGTTTTATTTAATTTAATAGTATCCTAATTATGTCAGTTATTTATTAAGAATCGTGTTTCATAGAACCGGTTTGTATAAATTTTCCCCTTATTTTATGAATTCCTTTATTTAATAAACGACAGACGATTTTTAAAATCATTATCTCTTAACAGCTTCATTATTTAAGTAGGTAATATAAATACATAGCGTAAAATATTATTTAATGATTATTAGTTACTAATCACCTTAATTTTATTAGAAGATGTATATAATATTTAAAATACCCCTATGCATTATTTGTCACTTTACAGTTATACTTGCCCATATGATGTGCTGAATTGAGTTTATATTGGCCAAAAATGCGTGCATCATTTTAGAAAAGAGCTAATACTCTTACTCTGCTGGGCCGGAATTAACTAAACATATTTAGCACAGAACCACCGCAATGTTTGCATACTACAATATTACTAGCAGAAACCCCACACATACACACAGAAACTAACATCGACGTCGAACTCTTGATTTTTTTTCATAATAAAAAAAAATGTAAATACTGATTCGCTTCCAATAATTTTTTTTTCTAAATGTAACTTTATTTCAGTTCAATATAATTCCGTCAGTAATTGGCATTCAGTAATAGGATGTCGCTAACGAATTTAATACACTTTGACAGAGTGAAAAATAATTTCGCTTTATTGGAGAGTATGGCTTTTAACGTAATGTGATTGGTAAAATAAGAAAATCATTTAACACTAAAACAATACTCTTTGTTAATTAATATTTTAGTTACACCGAGAAAGAGATCTCATATAATTTTGAGATGGAGATTTGATTCTTTACGTGTATTACAATGTTCAAAATTTAATTTGTTTGTTGTTTTGTTGTTTGTTTCCAAATTTCATCAGGATTAATCAAATACTGGTAAAAAATTCATTATATTGTTAAACAGATTACAAACCCCATCGCATGATAATTATAAGCCCTCTTCTGTTGAAATCTTACTTCACAATATCACATTATATGACTTCTAAATCAAAAAAAAATGCAAAGTTCTCGTGGTAATAAATCATAGGGTCATCGCTGCACGGAGACAATTAACAATTTTGATAATAATAAATGGATGCAAGTACGAAAAAATACATATCAGAGATTAAAAAGCATTAAATCAGCGAGGTTTTTATAGCCAGAGCCCCGCTTCCATAATTCATTAACCTAGTGACAAATGTAATCCACACCGCTGAATATTTCTTAACTCTAAAAGGTTTTAGGGTATAAAAATTAAGTAGCTTTAAAAAGCAAAATTAGAATTGCAAAAAACTGTAGACGAATTAAAACGTTTTACATTTATAAAGTTTAACTATTATTTTTTTCTACCATTGCTACGAAACCTTGTAGACAAAATTAGGACTGATATTCATTGTTCATGTTCGCCTTATCAGCTTAGATGGTTGCTTACTGCTTAACCCCATAAACCTCATCCCCAACCTCTTTCAAGATGTCTGGTCTTATGCTAATTGATTTATGCTATTTCTTTTTCGATCACGTATAGCACAGCACTTTTTGTGACCTCTAAGTGACTTTAAAATTTCTAAGACCATAGTCAGTAACCACATCTGTAGTTCATATAATATTTGTTTATTTGCCAAAAAATTGTCTAACGCAAAAGTATCCTCATCACTAATCCCTATGAGCATTTTAAAATATTATTTTTAATTTATTTAAAAACCATACTTACATCATTAAGTAAATCGTTAAATCTTATAACGTTGCAAAAATAAATCTATAAATTCTATAAAATATAAGAAGGAACTTTCTATAGTTTTGCACATTTGACTTCACAATAAGTAAAACAACGAGCTTTTGGAAAAATATTAAAAATAAATCGAGATACAGAGTCGAGAGAAAAGTTCATAGCTTAATAAGAAAAGAGTGGAATGATTCAACGCTTTGGATACTGTCGATAGAAAAGTGTGAAAAATAATGGAGGCAGTGATCGAATGTATGACAAATTATATAAATATCATATATTTATACTATATATAAATAAAAAATACAATTATACATATTCCAAGGTACTATTAGATTATATTTATGTCTGCTAAACAATTTTGTAACAAGCTTTTATAATAACTTATCACTCAGCAGACCTAACAAGATAGTTGAAATTAAAGTTGATGTGATCATATCCCTTTTATGATATTAAATATAACCTATTAAGGTCGACACGAATAATAATAACAACAAAAACAAGTTTAATATTAGCGTTGTTAGTAATACTTTTTAAACTAAAATCAATTTTAAAAGTTTTTTATCAGCTCATTACATTTGTGAGTGGGAGATTTTATTAAATTTCTACTACGAATACGTATATAAATATATTATTAAAATTAAAACAGACGTGTGCTTTATGTTCTAGTTATACCTTTTTAGGTTTAAAAATAAGATTTGGTACTTCAGCATCAACTGTGTCAAACTTATTTTCTAGTTTGCTAGAGTTTTTGATCTTTTAAGGTCTCTTAATTATGTTTAAAACTTGAAAACAGGGGAGGGACGCTGTATTAAAGAGGTTCTTTTCTTTTATTTGAAAATACCGTTTTTGTCCTGAATTTTAAAAAAGTGGAGATAACCGTTATACCATCTGAATATAAGTAATTCTTGAAATCAAAGCATGTTACATAGAACACTTCTTTTACCATATATGTATAGAATCCGACTTCTCAGCTACTTTGTTGATGAAAAATCTAATTCAGATTCTTTAATTAGGTTTCCAAAACTCAAAGTTGATAAGCTTACTTAAGCGGGCTTAGATTTATCCTCTTTAATGCTTTGACAGTGACAAACATTGGAAACGTGAAAATGTAATTCGAACAACAACATTTCATTCATCAACGTTATTTATATTTAAGTTTTAAAATGTCGTCTTTATTACTAATATTAAGGGTATTCAATACTTTTCTGTATCTATAAATATTGAAAAACTTCTCTAGGATTTCATCAAAAAGAAACTTAAAATAATAAAAAATTACAAAGTCTGTTTCATTTACGTGAGCACTACTCAATATAGTCCGTTCACGTAAAAGAGTGAACTAAGGCTAACTGTAAATCTTATTTGATTGAAATACAGAATTGAAGTCTAAAATTGCATTCAGACTTTAATTCCCCTTGTACTGATAACATATTTTATGTTTCATTTGTCGTTATTTCATTTGTTGTGAGTCAATAATCTCTTTCTTTTCATTTATAGACTTGAGTTCTGCCGATTGTTTTTTAGATGTGCAAAATTCCAAAGAAAAAATGGTAATTGAACAAGGTCTCTGATGGAATCTCTATGACAGCATGCTACAAATAAAAACAGCAATATTAGAAGTATACATTTTTTACTGCCTCTTAGCAAATAAAAATTACGTCAAATACTTTAAGGATACTGTTGACAATAATTGTGGGAGTGTTATTAGCAGTGAAATAATTTTTTTGTACTGATGATATTTGTAACGAATTAATAATTATAATTTGACTCAAAATCACTAACAAAAATCTAGATAATTATCGTCATGGTTTACTTAATTCAGCGTTTATTACCGTTCCAAATTACTCAGCCTGTTAACTAATGGAATTAATCTCGTCATACCTATAAACTTGGTTTAGAGGGCTTGGCAGTTCGCTTTATGGCAGAAAACTCTAAAAGTAAATTCTTACGTTAACAATTTTAAAAATTGAAGATATTTTGCATTTCATTTCAATCTAGAGTTCCCAAAAAAGTTAACAATAAATTGTTTACATACATAAAAAAAAACAATATATATTTTTTTTAATTCTTTTTTGGCCAGTATCTACTTAAATTCCCACATCAAGTATTAAATAAACAAAATATTTTACTTCTAATAAATGATTATAACTAGTAATCAGCAATAAATAATATTTCTATATAGTTTTCTTGATCAAATTTAATATTCATTTTAAAATAACCAAATCAATTTTGCTGCAACAAATTAAAGGTTACGGGTACTTGAGCTCTCGCATAAGTCAATGACTATTGAAAGTTCTCTATAGAAGCTGTACGAAAGGCTTTTGGTAAATTGAGCAATACATTTTTAAAACAACTTTCATTTCGACATACGACAAACAACCCTGCGCTGATTTTGATAGAAAGCTATAGACTTTAAGCTAAATTTTCTTAATACGATACATAACTGCATTATTTTTTATTAAAGTTTTTTTTCGATCATTTACCTGTTATATTATGTGCCTGTTAATGTATATTTTTATCGCAATATATATTTTTTCAAAACCTATGGAACATTATTATATTTTTGTATTTAGAATGCACGCCAAAATCCTCATTATCTTACATTACCAGGCCACACGTGCGGTGCATGTTTTCTTGTATGAAACTCAAAAGACTAGAAATTTTCTACTTACCACTTACTCCATATAAAGATGGATAACAATGACTTTAACAGAACCAAGCAGTCTGAATATGTACTAAAACCTAATCATTGAAATGTTTTTCATGCAAAAATTGTTGCTCTAATTTCATAAAACAAACAAAGCATCTCCACAACAATATATTTCTTGTAAAACGGTTTATCCTATTATATCACAGATGCCTTAAACTGAAGCATTAACAATGCTTCCTTTTACTTAAGTTATGCTGAAAACAAAGGCAAATGAGCAGGTAAAGACATAAAAATTACAGCATCACAAATCATCTGGAACAGTAAATTAGTATATTGATAGCATAACCAAAAAATAATTCTCATCTTAAATTAAATTAATTCTTATTTCTCATTTAATTTTCTTAGAGAAACCAAACCAGTATTTAATCAGGTGCACGTTACGACTCAGAGAAGGTTTTCTGTATCCTACTTATATCTAATATCCATAGGTACTTATTGCGATATTACAATGTTGGGATACCAAAGAGGTTATGGTTTTTCTATGAAAATTGGAACTTTCGACTTTTAATTTGAAAGCATGGAGACTGAAAAATTGTGACGTCAGTCATGTCAGTCTCAGAGACGTTCGGCACAAAGTATATTTATAAAATTAAAAGATTCCAGATAAGTGCCAGATATATCGGATGTCTGTTTAGTCAGAATTCCCTGGCCATAAGATGTTCCTTGAAACTTACATCAAACTGAGATAAAATCTGTTTGAATTGCCAAGATAAATATTCGAAGAATAAAAATAAATGTAGGCTGACTAATTTATATCTTGTAAGATTTCAATTTGAAATTACAATATTACCTTTTTTATACAGTCGTAGAGTTATTTTGATATTTCCTACTAAATTCATAATATTTTAAAAAATAGCCTATATTTTTTGTTATGTTACTGAATAATTTAAATATTACGTTTTCCTTTACTTTTTTTTATTTTTTCACAGAATAAACTTTAATAAACTAATATTTTTTCCCGTGTTGTTTTCAAAAAACAATATAAATTTCTTTTGAAAGAAAGGTAAATATAATAAAACATTATTTGGTTATTCGTTTACTTGAAATTTAATTAAGTCCAAATATTTGGGTAGATATTGATTTATTTATAATTCTAGAAATGAAAATAGATTTTCCGAATTAATTATGACCAATATAATATGAATCATATAAGGTAAAATTGCTGAATATATAAAATAAACACTCATTTCATGTATTAATAATAATGTCAAATAGATTTCACACTCCACTAGCTTGTTGCTTGAAAATAATGCTTCGAGCTAAATCCGCAAATTCATTTATCAACTCAAGTAATTTATAACACGAAATTAAATCTTTAAATTAATTACTTTCACTATGCAGGAATATAATACTATTTATTTGCATTACCTTAAGATGACGTGATTTATTCTATTGCTTGTTCTTGGCATTCATACATGAGTTTAAATAAAGTCCTTCATATGTATATTGAATATTATTTTAAGTAAGAGTAACTCTTATAATGAGTAGCTCTATTGACCTATAACCTGCGAATAAAAAATTTCTCGATATGAGTTATATATTTTCTACACCATTAAACTTTTTATTTACGTTTTAAATAACGTAAAGGAAAGAAGGATTTAGATTGTGTCTTGAAAGCAAAAGTCCTTTTCGATTGCCTCTCTTTGTAAACCTTTTCTATAGGGATTCCCAAAAAAATAAAGACGTTTTATTACAAAGATTATTTCACGAAAGACTAAAGTACGGCTATTTGAATTCATACTGAACTAAATGATTATGGACATAAAATAGACTTTGTGTTCAATCTTGGGTGTCAAATGTCGCTAGAGTTTAAAAAACAAACCGATAGCATCATATTTATTATGACGAAGTCGGATAAACAATACCAACCTCTTTTGACCCTTTCGAAACTGCTGCCGATCTATGTAATATTCTGTTTTGCAAATTTTTAATGCACTATTAAAAAAGTTATCTTGAAAAAATAACACACATTTTGAATGCTTCGTTTGTAATGCAAAAAAAAATTATATTTAAGAACCTATAAACACAGTTTACGGATATTGCACTAAGAACTTATGAAAAGTAAAACCGTTGTAGTAATTTTATAAACGGTTTCAACAAAAAGAAGCATGTATAAGTTTTGCTTTACTTGAAGTTTATTTAAAAGCACGTATTTATGATCCTTGTAAAACTAGTTGTAATTCAACATTAATCTGTCTGAAAATATTTAGCAATATATGACACTAAAACAATTGGAATACAATTTTATAAATATAATAAAAAAATAATAGATCTTAACCCAGATTTTTACAAAAATATTATGTTTTGTTTCCGGATACAGTATCGAATGTTTAAGTCAATATCCTACAACTTTGTATTTATGGTGTCGAATTCCGATTTAAGGAAAATTTAAATTTAAAAATTCATAGAAATTCGCAGTATTCGATGTGAAACCGACAAACCGACAAACGCGACAAACGGTCAAACCGATATGTATGTTACGGGACAAATTGTCTCTAAATTATTATTTTACCTGAAACAACTTGTAAAAGTCACAACTTTTCACACGATAATTTCTTAAACGCTCCTATGCGTGGTATATTATTTAGCATTATTAATCAACGGCTGACATTAATATGTTTCGTTGAGAAAGCTCTTATGTAACACAGTTACTAAGCGGTAAGATATTACATACAGAGTTAACATCTTTTGTAATTAAATATTATGACTGTATTAAATTACCTTATAAAGTCATTTTATTATGCCACATATATTAAGAGGATAGGTGTTACCTGATTGTAAATTTTAGCTTTTCGTCTTATTATATGAAGTTCCATTATACATATATGCTAATACTCGACTCAAAAATCTTTATGAACACTTTTCTTTACATTTTAAGGCTCTGGCTTTGACTCTTTTGTCAGGACTAGCAGTTTATGGGCAAAATATGTGTTCCAAAATCAGAATTATAAGTTAAAGACACATAAATTAAAAAATATTTTCATTGTCTAGATAACACTCAAAGCTGAGAATTTCAGCAACTTCAAGGGACATTTCTGCCTCACAGAATAATAATAATAAATTGAACAACGCTACTTGTACGTAGTATCGTGTTGTTGTATAAAATAACATGTGCAGTACTTTTTGTGGGTATTTAGCATTCTATTATTAGGAGTACAAGGGTTAATAATTGTTAAAACTGTAGACGACGAGTGAGGAGGGTAGGTGAATAGGCAGTTGGGTTTCCCAACTTTGAATTTTGCGTCCTAGGAGACTACAACTAAATCATATAATCCTTGGAGTGGTAACGGTGCCGGAATAAACTCAGCCGTTACGGCTTTTAAGGAACTTCGGAAATAGGCCACTAATTTTATACATTTTATACAATAGAGGTATAAGGTAGCTTCCAAAGCTTAGAGTTAAATGCAAGTGCCACAAATCTCCAACCCTATGACTAAAACTGTTTCCCTTAGATAAAGATATGTTGTCAATTAATAACATTCATTGTAATGTGGAAGATATTACAAATCATGTCTTCTATGCGGATCGTACTAAAATCCTTATCCCTTAAATATGATTAATACTTAATAAAAAATGTTTACTTAAGCCATTAAATGTTTTTTTGATTGATTATCTACTTAATATGGAGTTAAATGTATTTTTTATAAATTAACTTGTTCAACAATACATAAGCCTCACTTGTAAAGTCAATACCATCTTAAATATACTTAAAATACCAACCTAAATGGAAGAGGATAAGGTTATTTCGAAGCAGCCCAATGTATTGCCGGCGGCACTTATCCCTGTTTTCATTTCCATATCGAAACGCTGTCCGTATTTGGAATTCACTTTGTATTTTTATAATCGTCTATTCAGTACAAGAGGCCGTTTTTGCAAATAGAACTTTATAAGTTGAAAAAAAATAATATTTGTAAATACATTCATTAAAGCGTTAGTTATTTAGCTTTATTTAATAAGATTTTCTTTTTTAAATTGAAGGGTATTATAATATAGTATAGTTAGTTTTTAAACTCAAACAGCACTGACCAAATTGTTAATGGATTCATAAAGTGTTGATTTTTTTTTTGTGAGACGTAATTTTATTATGAGACGAAACTTCTCAGTATTCCAAGGATTCCCCGTAAGGATGCCATGTCCATCGCAGTTCTAGGACCTGCGAATGAGTTCTAGGTTCAAGGGGGCCCTATCTAACTCTTCTCTATACCTAACGAAATTTAAAACGTACCTACTAGGGTTGCCTGCTAAGTAATTTCTCGGAATCAATTGACGTTATTTTTGGGCAGGCCCACGTCTTTTAGTAGGTTGTAAAGAGATTTATATGATATATCCCTCGCAACACTTCTACCGCGTACAAATTTACTACAAACCTATTCATAGTGAGCTCGTGTAATACTTTTTGACCTCGATGGCATGGTCTTTTTGAATGTTGGTTTTTCAATGAACTGCAAGTTCTGTAAGCACAACGCTCTTTAAAATACGCGAATATAAAAATATGCCTGCTCTGGACAACGACGCACAAAATACCTTTGGGACCTTTGGAATTTTATACAGATGTTGCAAGTTTATTTGGTGCCTTTTCCTCATCTTACTAAATTACTCCAAATTCTAATCTCATTGCATGGATCTTATATTTAACATTCTCGTCGTGCCGAATAAAAGTCTTTAATATGTCCGTACCTTTTGCTTTTTAATTGAAACTAACACTCATCTGTTACTTTGTGCTCCTATCATAAACTACTACAACTAGTTAGTTATTGAAGTCTCAACTCTAGTTATGGGGTAGCTTTGTCTTTTGGGGGTGGTTTAAGGACGTCATTATGAGATTTTTTCCCCCTCTTTGAAACTCTTAGGTGTTTATAGAGCTCCACTGGTCTTTTTAAATTCATCCCAAAACTATCACGATCCCATAAATAAAGCCGACCAATCAGCCGGTAGAGCGAGCCTGAGCCTCAACTTTAAGAATTTTATGATGCCTGAATGTAACTTGGACAACAGA
>DVQP01002174.1:0-13190 GCA_018231745.1 Danaus eresimus
GACCTTAATGACGGATGAACGTCTCGGAGGTGGCAGGTGAGCTCCTGCTGGTGTCCAGACATTTTCCTTCCATACGTTAAAGTCCAATCTGACGTCTTCCTAACCTCCATACCACCCCTCTTACTCCACAGATAATACACAATGCCCCGCGCTCCACAGAGGACGGTCGTTATCACGAGTGTAGCCTATGACATGTGTGTGTGAGTCACCGGTGTAGGGGATCCCCTGCGGCGTGTCCACGGAGCGGGCGGAGTAGGGCATCAGCGACAGGGCGAACTCTATGACCAGGCGCATGAGCCGCTTGGAGTAGAAGATGAACTCGTCGCGGGGAGTGTCCTTGTTGCGGATGAACGTGTGCAGGCCCTGGACCTGCAGGGGCGGGCTTAGTCATTACTTACTCTCACTGCGCAACGATAAAACTGTTCTGTGCTCAATGTTTTTACTGTATGTAACAATAGTCAGGATGTATTTGGTTCGTACGGCCATCCGCAGGTACAGTGTGGGGGCTCACGAACAGTAGCTTAGTTAGAGTTGCTTATTATTATAGTAGTATGTGGCACTGCTATGTCTATACTATACGGCGGTTTACAGAATTAAAAAGGTTTTTGTATAACTGAAAAAAGTTATGAAAATAGTTATAATTTGAGGGTAGTTAGAGAGCTGATGAATAAATTCCTTTTACTTTTCGTCTGTCTGTCAAATGATATTAAGATTTAACTCAAAATAATATAATAATGCTATGCACGTGTTTATTAACTTCCCTCAAGGTTATCACCTAGTGATATAATATCCGTTACTGGGTCGGTCTCGTATGGAATCCTTTATACAAGGATATGTTGATACATTTATATATAAAGAATATCGAACACTAACCTGCGGGGTGTCTTTAAGCACGTACAACGAGTCCGGTACCGGCTGGCCTATGTGCGCCACGGCCAACTTCTCACGGACCTTGAAGCCTCGCTGGAACAGATCGTATAATCGTTATGTATATATTTCATTCTGCTTTGTAAAGTATTTATATAGACACTGATTTTCCTTTGTTAGCGACAAAAGTACCGAATGTGAATCTGTATTTAAAAGTGAGCGTCTCAGTCTCATATAGCACCTTCGATGTGTCCAGCCGTAGGTATAAAACTCTGTCTACGACTGTATGTGTTTTTGCAGTGTAAATTTTTTAGATCCTTGTATTAAGTGATGTGTCTATTTATGTATACATATTAAACATTTCTAACACTGTGTGTGTGTGTCTGTTTGTCCGTCGATGCTCACCAGTTGTAGTTGTTTGTGGACGTGTTGCACTATGAGGCTGATGGCCACCTTGTTCTCTCCGCCCCTCGGCACTATAATGTCCGCGTGCGCCATGCACGGCGCTATGTAGCTCTGGTAGGAAGGCTTTACGTACGTCATGTACTGTTTCAGGACGCCTTCGAGGTCTCGGCCTCGTTGGACTATATCTCTGTAACCAAAAACAATGAGTATATCATACTTATTGACCGAACAGCGAGAATACATTCGTTTATAGTAGAGACAGCCTCGATTATATCCACAGTTAGTGAGTTATTAGAATTTGACTTCGTGTTAGGGTAGCCGATGATGTTCCTCGCGTGGAACAGTTCAGTTACTCTTGAGTTGAACTTCATTGATACATTTAAAACATATTCTTAACATATAATAATATTTTTGAGGCAGGTTTAATAAAGATAGGAAATGGTAGCTATGATGTGGTTAATTATAAGAAAGGGCTTGACAGAATCGATAGTTTCGTATCTCATGAGGTATTGCGGGCGCCAAGAAACATCATCTTTTGAGATGAGTATCTTTTGTGTAACATATTCACCTCCTCAGCCGCCTCGCCAGCCTGATGTCGGCGTCGGTGTCCACGAACACCTTCATGTCCAGCAGCTTCAGCACCTCCGTGTTGTAAAACGCCAGAATACCCTCAAATATTATAACGTTCGCTCCGTACATTGTTTTCTGAAACATTACTAACTTTCGAACGCGTCGTGCACACGAGGCTTGACCTCGGCTTTATCACGATCTATGGACATTTTGACCGATTGAGAAGTCAACGACTATATTGTACTTTCCCTTCGTGTGATTGCCAACTTAGTACGAGATTAGTTACAGAATATTCGTTTAGAACAGGGATTCCCGATCGTGATGGCAGGGAACCTTGGTTACACGGAAGGGTCACCAGGGCTCAGTCAGCGTTATGTAATATTCTCTGCCTCGTTTCGTTTTGTGACTCACCGTCCTGTTCTCTCTGGAGTGCGTCACGTAGTTGTATATGGGCACCTCGACCTTCTTCCCCTCGCGCAGCCTCTGCAGCACCGCCACCAGCAGGTCCATGTCGAACGCGTCCGGGTGATCGAAGTTGTATTCGTTGTGCATCGACGCTATGTGCTGCTTCTCCGTCAACACCTGTGTATTGCGAGGGCAGTGATGATCTGTGCTTGTTTGAACGCGATGTGCTAGTAAATGTTTGTCTGTTCATTGAACTTGTTTTGTCACAACACACCAACTTACATATTCAGTGACCTGACCTTATAGAAGGAGTCCATGCTGACGATGGTGACCCAGGGTATGTTAAGAGATTCTATTATTTTCTCAGCTACAGTCGTCTTCCCGGACGCGCTCGCTCCGCAGATACCTTCAATAACATTCATTTTCTCATAGCTCCGTCATTACAAACTATTTTCATCGTGACAACCTCCACTCCCTATCTCAGAACTCTGCCTCGTCTATGCCATAAACGTCGCTGAGTCTTATAAATAAAATTAATGCAATGAGATCTAAGACCTTCCCGAGTATTCATTTAAATGAAACTTATATTTTTCAGATCACTTGGCATATTTTATTATTTTAAAAACTTCACACCTCGTCTGCCCGGGATCACGGTTTCTGCAAAGCAACTGAAACGTCGCGAGTATGTAGCTTTTAAAACAAAACACGCCTAGTGATCCGAAAAATATTAGTTTCATTTAAAATAATTGTCGTTTGACTTTTTAAAATATTTCTTATACTCATTATGTCTAAACAACGGGTTTCCTATTTTTTGTCTGTATATTTGTTTGGTTACCGCTGAAAAGAATTGCATCGAACTTTATATCAAAAATATTTAGGGTTCAATATCGCACATCGAATTATGTATTGGAAGTAAAAAGTAATAAAACAACTTAGATTTTCTATCGCGGGTAGAAGTTATGCGATAGTCACGATACCCGAATAGACCTGCAGCTTATATTTGAAATATCAATGTATTTAGGAGAGCGAAGCCGCGGGCTGCACCTAGTAAACAAATAACTACCGTATAAACATCACGCGACTTAAGTATGAATAAACCATGCTTTTAACTGTGCTGGCAGGAATGACTCTCGCAATGACTGAGATATCAGCTTAACATATATTTTCCATTCAAACTTCATTTAATAGACATTCGTTTTACGAGTTACAGAAAAAAGTTACTTCTATAAACCTTAGGCCCCTAGATTGTCACGTAAAGGGGCCTTTGGGGGCCTCTCTTTTTGACTTACCTATAAGAAAGGGTTCAACCTCCTGGCCCCCGGTACAGTTATACCAAGGGGGCCTGCCAGCTGTATATATAGTCCGTCTGTCCGCGTGTAAAATACTACCCGCCGCTGTCCGTTTGTTTGACTGCGACATGGACGCTGTACGAACACGAGGAGTTCGGGGGGACTTCATTATATTCGAACCTAATAAAATCAATACGAAGAAATATATTTATATATAATATATACATTATCATATTACGTCAAAAAAAAAAATCACGCCATTCAAACTTGACCTTAAAAATCCTGATTTGGTTTGAATGTGGAGATAAAGAAAAGCAGGTCAAGTGCTTTTCATATTAAAATATATTTAATTTCTTAGACTGTCAATTAATTTAAAACTAGTAAGCGACCCCGGGCTTCGTCTGAGGTTAACATATAAATATACCCGCTGATAACGGCCATTGTTCTAACGACGAGCTATCGCTAACTTAGTGTTACTGATATCATGGTCTTTTCTTTCTTTCTCTATAATCAATTAGTGTCGGTATCTTAATGAGCTAAACTTGTAGCTATGATAAGACACGGCCCAATAGAAACTTACAACCAATGTCGATAGGTGATAGACAAAAATAACAGATGTGTTAAATTAAAAATATATTATATATTCACATTATAATTACACCTCCATAAATATCTTATAGATTATTGTAATAGTTCCGAGAATCATCTTGTACAACCATTATTTTGTTAATACTATACAAGTGCTATTTTTTCTTATTTTTTATTTTAAGTGATAAAAATAAAATATTTATATTAATTTAATTAATAAATTACTTAAGTATTTTAGAATTCAAAATATATAAAAAAGTTTAGCATCTCCATATATATATATATATATAAGTATATTAAGTTAATATACTTAAGGTGAAGGTGAAGGTTACCTGTGGAAGGTGGTCTGTATGTCCGTACATTGGGCACGGTTGTGGGTGAGGCCGGGGCTCGTGTGTAGTCATCATCATCTAGGAAAACCTGCTCCGGCTCGAGGGCCAATTCTGTGTCACTAGTTAAACAAAACAAAAGTAACAAAGTTTCCAAATAAAAAATAGCATAACATAGCAGTGGCAGTACAGAAAACATTTACAATAGTTACAAGTGAGACGTAAATAAACAGATTTATGTTCAAATAAATTAATTGTATATCTTAATTACGTCTTTGTACATAAACCTTATCTGGTCTTAAAAAAAAGAACCTTGAATCTTAAGAGTGAAATTCAATTTATTATCATTGAAATGCTTTTATTATAGTCCATTATTCCACATAATATTCTACATCGGCTCGTAATTAGCAAGTTATAAGATAATATTCTAATCTACAGTTTATTGACATTGCTAAAACACAAAAATATAGTTAGGAATAAAAAATACAGGGAGAGTCATTAATAACAACTAGTGTATTTATTAAATACAATTTAATTATGTTTCTCAGGCTCTCAGACCCTGTAACAGCTGGTGTAGTGTGCTATAATCAACTAATCCAATCGTCTCTTTAAGTAATCTAATAATATATGGTAATAAACTCAGTTTTTAAGACAGTTAAACCTCTTTACATGTTTCAGTATAATATTAACACCACTAAATATAAAAAGCAAGAGGCCCCTGAATGTTATATGCTTGATATATTAACCTTGTTTATAATGTCGGTAACAAAACAATACTAGTCATTGGTTTATTTGATTGAGTTAGCATCACAGCTGGATTCATTCAAGCCGGTGTAATACAATTGAGTACAATCAAATTTCATTATTTTGTCATTAATAATACTTGACATTGTTTTGATTTGTATGAGATCACACTTTTATTTGAACCGCTTTGACAGGGAGGTTTTTCTATATTCATGTAGAAATAACTTTTGTATATTAAAATGTGCACAACAAACAAATGAGGTTTTACTTCAATTTTTTTTATTTCAATGTCATCAATACAAAATCTTAGTCTGTATTTTTTATCATGATATATGACTAAGTCGGTACTTTAAATTATTTATCTTATCAAATAGTATTTGCATGTGTGTTTATTTACATTATGGTTATCACATGGGTGTTTGTTATTTTAAAACATGTGCATTGAATTAGTGGGATTTGTTAATAATTTTAGCTTCAATTCAGTTTTTGGATATTTGGGGAATCAATGTCAAATCTATAATATTTTAACGTAAACTACACTTTCTTTAGCGACGAATTTGCGAAGGATGGTACATGATCTGTATAAATTGAAAATAACTAAGTAATTCATGAATAAGATATATTTCCTGAATACTAGCGGTATGAAGCACGTGTGCGATTTATAGCGAAACTGTACAGAACTAAGCGAGATGCCTGAGTACTAAATACAATTCTAAAAATAAATCGCAATGTGTGGATGCATAGGTTATGATAGTGATCGATTCAGACTACATACACATTACTAACAGTATTTATTACTGGTACTACGACTAAAAACATCAAATCATCGAACTCGTATAGTAGTTTCTGAACGATTACCCAAAGAACCTTTGCAAAACGATAAATTTGTTGACACGAGACAGCTGTGCAAACAAACAATAATTAAGGTTAGCGTACACGTTTTACCTATCTGAGCTAGCAGAGCTTGGAGTCTCGAATTTGTTCAGCTTCAGAGACATCACTTGAGTTTAAGTAGAAAAGGAACAATTTTTTTCTTAGAAAAGTGATCAATTTGTTTAATTCACGTTCAAGCACACGCAGGTACTGATTTTGACGACTGACGTTTATCACTTGTCGTCCTGAAACTGCGTCACACGTACACATTTTGCTGCATCATTGACGTCAAAATATATTAGAGAATTTTTCTTTTTATTCCGTAGTTTACAATAATACACGATGTTTTAATAAGATAATATTTTTCTCTATATACACATGTTTGCTTTGCAGTTTTATTTTACTTATAACTTAAGATATTGATTTTGTGTTTCTGAACGATTAGAAAACGTTCCGTTATAAGTTTTGGAATCGATGTTCACATTTTTCTTGTATAAGAAATATGTAGATTGTAGGTATAAGACAAGTAACATATAAACAGGATTGCAATTGTAGTTTTTAATTTTCTGATATTGGTGAAATATGAAATAAATAGAAATCATTTCATTGGTTTCAAGAATAATATGAAATTCCGAGAAACCAATTTGCCTTCACACCAATTCAGGCGTTGTAAAGCAACGCACACATTTAATTATTGTTAACATGTATAAAATTTTACAAAGTATAGTAAAAGCGTTGAAAAGTATATAAAAAGTAATAGAAAATAACGATTTTTATGAACTGAAAAAAGCAATAAGTGAAAATGTTTTTCAATACTAACACCTGTAAATAAGTATATAAGTTTTTGGTTTAGAAATTTACTTCTTTCCACAGCCAATATCCCATTTATAATTCATTATAATGTTTAGTTATAGAGTCTAATAATTAAGAATCCTTGTAGCTAAAACAAGATTACCAAGAAGACACTTTTTTCAAAAGAATTCTCAGGTATTGTGTAAAGCGCTTTATGACTTTCAAAATAAGTTTCTCGTAAGGACCGTTATTGAAACGATGAAGTGTTACTAGGCACTAGGCACTAGGCTCTTGGTTTGTTTCATTCTGTTATCATAATAAAGTCACATTTTTACTATTTATGTTCCTAATTTTTATATCGAGTAAGTAGTGCTGGACTGTCATTTCATGTATTGGTAGTTGAAAATGAAGTCCTAGGTCAACGCACTGCGTTACTAACGGCCTTGTTGCTTTGGCCTCGGATACACATATATTATGATCGTAATGAGATTCACATACTAGCAAACTGGTGCAGTCCTTTGGGCGGATGGAATAAAAGAAACCGTGTCGCTTCGTCCGTTTTAGAGAAATATCTATAGTGAAGTATAAGGATTGAAGTGCGTCTGAAAATAGCCAGTTTTGATGCATTAAAGTCTTCAAAAGACAGCTGTGATAATCGTCGAAGCCGAGCGGCATCAGCAGTCTTACTGACATCTTCACTTGGTACCGTTGAGCGATCGGTACACAAGAGGCATAAACTATTTTTCTTTCACTTGTTCTGCCAATGTCCACAGAGTTGATAATTTGGAGACTTGAAGTTGATTAAAATAATGATACAAGATGGCAATGTAGACTGAAGAGCTCAATCTAGATACGTTAAATATTCCGAGTCCAGAGGATATAGAACAAGCGTTTCCTTTAAAAAAGCATCTTCAGCTGAATAGTTTCTAGGTCTCTGGCTTACGGTGGACTCCTAAACGATAACAATGAGGTGAGCAACCTCTCATATTAGCGAGGTACATTTTGGTGAGACAAACTGCAGACCCTGTCGACATTTACTTTTTTATAGATTGAATATGGAAGATAGAAGTTTAACAAGGCTTTAGAATTATCACCCAACATCTCAAAAAGACATGGTGTACCCGCGATCCCGATAGACAATAGATAGTCTGTAGAGATGGATAGCTTCCGACCGGCAGGACCCAGCCTTGGAATAAACACAACTAGCGGAGTAGACCTGTCAAGAGTGGCGAGGTTACTAATAGAGGCCGCTACAAACTGCGTGAGGGCCAGCGGAGTGGCCACGTTCTTATTCCGCTACCCTTGCTGATCAAGTATCCGACACGACAAGTTTCTTGTTGTGTGTTTGCAGGCTCACATCACGGAGCAACTGATATTATTAAAATATAAACAATGTATATCGCGGCCTGGATTATCAATAAATTTGTTGACTTAATATTTAATTAATATTGTATTTTAAAAGACGAAAATTATTAATGTAATACATTTTATGGACTTGAATAAGGAGTTTTAATGAAATGCCACGTTTATTCAATATAAATATCAGCTATCAGTAAGTAATGTGATCTATGTATCTCTTGTTTCGTCAAGAACAGTTTGCACCATACTCCCAGTTACTGGTTGAAGATGTTTTCAAGGGTTTATAAAATTTATTAGTTTTTACGTACAATTCTTGCATAGCTTAATTGAAAACGTGGAATTACAATCAAGTAAGAAAATTAAGTTTCGTCGCACGGATCTTCTTATGAAGATGATTTTCCATATTAGGAACATATTAAATTTCGATCTATAATTCATAAAGCTTCCGAAGGTCGCCGTCTCCAAACTTCTCCCATAACATGCTAATGGGGAAAGTTCTTGGTGATTGTGATATCGGCGCGTCTGTGTTTTGCTCCATCATGAGTGTGGTCGGAGCTTAGAGGCTGTTAATAACAGCAAAACAATTTAATATATACAAGTATAGGTAACAATCATTTCATAGTAAAAGACTTAATGTTTAATAGTGCTTGATATAATCGTATATTAATTGGTAAACCTTTAATTTTAATAGGAAACTATGTGTTAAAGTTATCAAGTATATCAAGCTTTATATATTATATTAGAAATATAAAAAGGACGCACAGAAATGTATGGTTAGCGTCTGAAACCGATAAAAACAAAAAATAACCAAAACTTAATATATATTAAAAAGTTTGAAAAATTAAAAAACAAAATTAGCACCACAATAATTATTCGTTCCAAGCATATGATCCTATTTTATTTTAATTTCTTGTGTCCAGAATTTTAAAAAATAACCTGAATTTATAACTATTTTCCTCCGAGTTTAAACTAATATCAGTTTTTAATTTAAATTGAAAATTTTCAGCGGTTCTGGAGTCACACCAAAGTCAGCAGAGCTAACGACGTATATGACGAGACAGACTAATTGTATATGTATTATGTAAAAGAGAGACATCTATCCCGAGTGTGATACAACCCAGTTTATAGTTCCAAGTCACGTAGTGACTGGCGATGATTACGCTCATTCAGCTGAAAGGATTCGGAATTGTTATTGAGGTAAATTATATTCGTATTAATGTTAATGTTACCAGGACAATACAATACATGTATTTTGAATAATTCAGGCTTTTCGTGGATAAGAAATAGTCATTTATAGAAATACACGAATAGAGCAAAGTAAAAGCATATTTATTAAAATATAAAAATTTGGTGATTTGTAATGAATGTTTCCAACGTCCAATCTAATAAATTCGTTTTTAACTGGTTACTTAAATATCTTAACATAGTAACGGACAGACAGAAAAGGAAGAGTTCAGATGATTTCATCAGGCGACTGAATCCAGCAATTAGTTGAGTTTTCTCAAACGTCCGCGATCCGGGGAGTTTTAATTGCATTCAGATTTACGTTCAAATATTCGTGGAATTTAAACGTTTCTATAGTCCGTGCTTTTATACCTCCACAAAAATCATTAAGGTACAGATTTCTTACTTAAATAATCTTTATTTATCTTTTTCTACCTCTCTAATCTTTATTAGCTATCTTAACATCCGATGATATTACTAACAGTTTTATTTGTATTCAGGAGTATTAATAACATTAAAATGTTTTCTCTTTTCCCGTAACTAAATGCCAACTTTGAATATAAACGGGATTCAATGCTAATAAATTGTTCGTTCGATCTCCAATAGAGCGGTACTAAAAAGTTTTCCAACAAAGAGGTTTTAACATTCAAGATGCGTTCCCTTTTATTCGGCCGAATGTCGCCCCCAATCAAAGTTTGAGACGTAAAATAACCTAAAAGTCGGCACCAAATTGTAGACGGTTCAGTCAGTTCACGTCAAAGAGGTTCTCTCGGAAAAGGTTATATACATTTGTTACGTTAAACCTATTTGTATGTTAAGGTGATCTTTTCACGAGCCGATACACAAATAAGGGATTCAGGATCAACTTGTACTCTGAATATTTCAGACGTATTAATGCAATATGCTTTATACACTTAAAGTTTTATTAATTTTATTTATTTCTTCATTAAAAGATTTTTTGCCGGGTTTAAAGGAATAAAATAAGAATCTTATATATATATATATATGTTATTTACCGTGCTGTTTATAACGCAGGAGAATATTCTGTTGTATGTTTTATGTATTTTGTTTTTTTTTATATAGATGACCCTTATATTAATCACAATAATCGAGAAATTAAATATATGAATATATTTTTAATATTAATATGTAATCAATTATGAAAATTATATCTCATAACAAGTTCTTTTAGTATATAGATAAATTTAATTAAGAAAAGTTGGTTTTACTAGTTAATTAATATATATACATTAATTATTCATAATTTACTTATCGAGTTTAATATTTAAGGGGAAGCGGAAATTAATTTTGGGTATTTATTTATATTTGTATTTATTCTATTTATTCAGGCTCCCCAGCTTCAACACGATAACCCTCGGAACAAAATATTATTACTTAAGTTTCGGATACATTGAAAAGACCAGGACATCACGGGAGTAGAATTGAAGTTACTTTTGACATGTTAAGATGAATGTAGTGATTTTTCACACAGAACTCATGATCATAATTCGTTCGACAAATAAAAACTTTGCTATTAAGAGCCGCAGCGTTAAAAAAATACCTTGGCTGGGAAATTGACAACTTTGACGTGAAATGTCAAATGTGACAGCCATACTTGTAACACTATTTTGACATTTTTAGCGGTTTGGGTTTTTGCTATTTCAGATCTAGCTAACTTTTATACTATAAAGAAAGATGGTAATAGAAATATTGATTGATTTTATGAGATCTAAGACTTTCGCGAGTATTCATTTAAATAAAACTAATATTTTCGAATTTACTACCCGTTTTTTATTATTTTAAAATTATAAAGAACCGATTAGAACATCGCAAAAATTGGTTTTATTTATTTATATATGTGTCTTATTCTTCTATGTATGTTAATTATAATATATATTTCATTTTTAAGATAAAAATGAAAAGAAATGTAAAATCTGAATATATCTGCGGCTTCAATACATTTATTTCGAGCCTGTATATATTTTGAGGATTATTCCAGTCCGTCCTCGTCTCGGGTTTTAATCCAGTAGGAAATAAGCTTCCATCTTATTTTTCGCACACTATCTGCTCGACAAGCACTTCATTTTAAAATGTTATTTCTATAAACGGAAATTTAATAACATGATTTCACTTAAATTTTGATCAATATCACTATGAAAAAACAGATATTATTTGTAGTTTATTTTGTTTTTTTTTTCTGCGTTTTTTTTTTATATGGTATAAATATTAATTTCAATTTGTTATTGTTGAAATTTTTAGGGTTCCTTAGTCAAAGTGTTAAACGGGACTCTTTTATTAAGACTCCGCTGACAATCCATCTGTTTGCTTGTCAACGGACTCTACCTCATGAACTTTGACAAAAGGTTGAAATGTTGACAGATGGTATATGTATTTCTGGTGCAGATAAAAAATGAAATAGAATAAATTTAACATTTGAGGGTCCTTCATCTTTCCCGTACTTTGTTCTTGATAATGGTGCGGAACCTTTCGTGTACGAATCTTCTCATACTTAACCGGTTCTTTTTAGTATACAATCAGGTTCATTAAATCTCCCGCCATGTTAATATCCCGGAAATAAACCATATAAAAGACAAATTTAATAAAATATCTGTAACATGATGATAGTTTTCTTGGATCTAACCAGCAACAGAGTCAGTATTACTTATCTTGAGCGTGAATGTATTCCCCTCCTTATTTTAGTTATCCAACGCGATCCAAATGTAGCCAAAGTGATCCAAAGACACGCACTATCATCCGACCCAGTGGGCTGAAACAAATTTTATATAAAACGACTCCAAACGAATTTAAGATGACTGTATTCGCGACACGCGCTCCAATTTCCCGGCCATCGATTTATTGCTTCCAACGACTGATCACAATCCTGCAGGTTTCCCCCTTTAAGGATTTACACAGAACCCTATCAATTATTATGTACTAAATCAAACTCACAAATGTGGGTCATTAAAATATTGTCCAAACTTAATTAATTTATCAGTCAACTGAATTAACGACATTTTAACTAATTAATTTGATGTATAAGATTCTACCGATGTGTGAAATAAGTATATTTAATTGCATTTATCCAAACATTGAAATCAATCTTTAACTTTTTATTTGAGAGAAATCTGTAACATATCTGGAGTGTCATTCCCTCCGAGACCAATGTCGTGTAAGATGAGTTCTTTCAAAGTTTTATAACTAATGTATAATTTAAAATTATCTTCTAAAATGCATTATTTTGTTCATGTCCACTGTTAAAAGGTAAGGTTGAAATAGTAATTTACTTTATTTCAGAATAAAACATTTTATGGCACTGACGCTTTAATACATTTGTAAAACAAAGGTTTTCTTGCTGCTCTCTTTCACAGGACACTTCGCGGCACTTTACATTAATGTTGAAGAGAGTGGGATTCCAATAATTCTAATCTATCTTTTTTTCTATCAATTACATTTATCAATTTGTCTGATATTGAGAAAAGAATAAGTTTAAAGTAAGGACGCCATCTTTTCCTCTAGATGATATTATCAGCTTTGTGGAAGTCTAACATTTGACGTTTGTAAGGAAATATAATAATAATTAGTTTAAACATCTACGAGCCGTAGCTTACTTATACCTTATACTTTTTCTGCTATAACCTTAAATAATTTCAGATATCCGCTTTGCCCGGTCTTCCCCTACTCGTATTTATATGGTTATTGTCTATTAATGTTCGACTTATTGTATGTGTGTTCGTTTGTTTCTAAA